>JAKUCV010003965.1:4894-24323 GCA_028386065.3 Turnera subulata | reverse complement strand
ATAGAGGTAATGAAGAGAGAAAGTACCAGTCTTGGGCCGCCAAGATTTGCCATCCACGAGGAATAATGATGCCTATTCAATTTCAAATTCTAGACATTATATCATCATGACCACCAGAAACACAATGCAATACATATCAGTACTGCCTATCCAAAAAGCAGCTAGAAAACTACAAAACAAGCCTCCTCCTAAGTTGAGAGAAACACTGACCTCAGAGTGCCATTGATGGGTATCCCGAACGCCGAGAATGTAATCGACCATGGATGACTAGTAGAAATGGTAACATTAAAGCGCAGATGTCAAAGAGAGGGAAGAAAAAGGGGCAGAGGAACAAGAAAACAAAGTAAAACAATAAAAGGGTAGTGTAAAGAGGAAACCTTGTCATGGTTATTGGGATGGAGGAATGAGCCATAGACGCAGCAAAACTCTACTGGAGGAAGGACCTGAAGAAAGCTCTTGAGCTCGGATTTCTTCTCATCGTCGTCCATGGTCCCACTGGCGTATTTAATCAATCAAATGAAGAAGAAGAAGAAGAAGTGAAGCAAGCAAATAATCCAACTGTGCATTGATAAACTAACTAAAAGATTTGTGTAAATGGATGCAGCAGATTCCGGTGGGGAATTTTAACGAACACTTGGTACGCATGATATCATTACAGTGCCAAAGTTTTGAGAGAAACAAAAAAAAACAGTAACTACAATAAATAGCACCGTTTGGTCGTGAAGGGAAGAGTGACAAGTGCAGGGCTTACACGGCGTCAGGGGCCACCGAGGGTTGGGTTTCTCTTAGTGCCATCTTGATGAACAAAGATAGATATGTACGCTTTGAATTAAACAAAGACTTTATGTAGCGAAAGCACGGACAATTGAACAAAAGATATTTGGGATAACAACTCCGGGAGTCCTATATCTTTTTCTCGAAATCTCATTTGAGTCCTAAAAAAAAAAAATGCCGATTTCGAGTCCTATAACATTCAAAAGTTACACCATTCGAGCCCCTGTCTAATTTTCCGTCAATTTTTCTGTTATCTTTGACTTTTCTTAGTCCACATCACTTCCAGATCATCATTATTATATGACACATAAGCTTCCATATAAAAAAAGTTAAGAACAAATCCTTGATTTCTTTTCTCAAAAAATAATAACAATTAAACCAACAATAAAACTGAAAACAAAGAAAGGTTCTTGGTGCCTTGCCCGGCAGAAAGATGCAAAGCATAAAGAAACAAAAATTACATATTTTCTATACAAAGTTTAGAATTTCCATAGTCATGCTCTTTCTTTCTTCCATTTTTTTGCTTGACGATTGAAACAATAATTGCTGCACCAAGATGTGGAATCCTATTACAATATTTTCTTCATGTTTTCTACAGCGAATGAGGAGCACATATCTGGAAACAAGAGCACCTTAAGCACAGGTAATCTACACGAAAATATTCTTAACCATGGATCTTGAAAAAATAATGTTGAAAAAAAAAAGGAAGTCTGTACACCACAATCACAAACCCGACACCATCCCGAAAAACCCACCCCCGTTACAACCACAACCACCAATTAAAACCCAAATATCATAAAATAATTAAAGTTTAATTCATGCAATCCGACAGAGTTTTTTTATGATCTTCCCAAACAAAGAATGCCTTTGATTAAAGAAATCCTCAACTCTCTCACAAATACTCATTATCAATGCTAGCCTCCCTAACGAATTGAAATGGGAGTCCATGAAATCAAATCTGTGGAAAGAAGATAATGAGGGTGTATGAAAGTGAAGGTTAGCTGAGATATTAGTACCACACAATAGCTGAGATATTAGTACCACACAATAGGCCTGCTGTAGGAACAAATCACAAATAAAAACAGAACAATGGCTCATATCTAAAAAAGATGGAATTGTATTGAAAAATAACAGGCCAATTTTGGGAGCCAAGAACTTTAGGATATAGAAAAGTTACTCAAAAGAGTATATATATGGCAGAACTGGAAAGAACACGCACAGTAAGTAAAAAATGGCTTCATTCGATTCCCATTCAGGCATTTTATCAAACATCTAAAATGCATACATTACGCAACCAGGGAATTTGAAGAACGATGAGAAATTTATGTAGCCAAATACCCAGAACAAGAATCACCTAAAATCAAAATTTAGGTAGCCAAATATTCACGATGAGAAATTAACAAATTGAGCAGCAGATAAAAGAAATCTATAACCCAACACGACAAGTTTAAGCAAATTTAATAAACTACAAAACAATATATTCAAATAAGGAGAGACTCACCTAGTAGCAGTAGGAGCAGTCGTTGCAGAGGTGGAGTGCAGGGAAAGCTTGGCTGGAGAAGGTAGAGGAGAGGAGGAGGGGAAGAGCCCCCGTGGAAGGAGCTGATGGACTGGGATTTGCTGGAGAAAGAGCAACGTTGAAAGGAGGGAAGGAGGAGTGGCAGGAGTAGCTTCGCTGGAGAAGGAGGACACGGTGACAAGAAGGAGAAGAGAGAGTGGAGGGGAGGGGAGGTAGAGGAGGAGGAGGAGACTATGGAGTCGAGGATGAAGAGCGGAGGAGGAGGAGGAGGAGAATTGAGAGAGAGGACATGGAGGATGTGAGGAGGAGAATATCGGGCTCGGGCTGGGGAGAAAAGAAAAGTGGAAAGAAGATTGTAATGGAATAGCAATTCCTTCAATTTGAGGATGTATTGAGAATTCAGGGATTGGCGGAATGAGCATTACACTACCACTTTATTTTTTTGTTATACCCAAACATAGTAAAGGGGTAAGACATGTAATCGCGATTACATTACAGGATTAATTACGGTGTACCAAACATGCCGTAAGTTCACAATCGCTACCCAAAACCAAAAACGGAACCACCAACCACAACCAAAGCCCGGCCTTACCCAATCATAACCAAAAACAACCCGATTAATCAAGAAACTCCATCGTTTCCAGCCTGCAAATTAAAACAACTCCATTGTAGGCAATTAATTAGATAAGAGAGGAAAAATTATAAGAAGAAAAAGAAGGAAATGCCAGGAATTATGGAGATGATGATGAATACGAAGAAGAAGAAAAAGGGTAGTGTGTCGTCGCGGAGGGTACAGGTAGTGATGATGATAGTGCTGCTTTCTGTGTTCATCTCTGCTCCTAATTCTGCTCTTGCTTTTACATGGGGCAAATGCAAGCGCTTTGACGAGTTTTGCCAGGATTGGGCTCCTCTCCAGTTGAGGGGTAACAGGAGACATCCTGTTAAGTCAATCTCAACCATTAAATTAAATCTAATGGTTCTTAATATATCTTTTTAACATTGTATTTATTTATCTTCTTTCCTTGTTGTTTCTTTCCTTTAACAGATGACATAAACAAAACAACTCATTTAATTTTTTTCTTTTTCACACATGCTTTTTACTCTCTTGTTTTTTGTCATCAACTTATAAAGGGAAACAAAAAAATACCATGAATAGTTTTTTTGCAATAAACTTAAAAAATTAGTTTATCATTCAATAAAACTTTCTTTTATTCTCTTGTTTCTTATTTTCAAACTGTGAAAGAAAACAAATACCATATTTGTAGTAAGGTTAAAAGAAGAAGATAGAGAGTATTTGCAAATCCAGTATTCATGGTTGAAGACAAAAAACAAGAAAATAAAAAGCATTTGTGAAAAAAAAATTAAATGAGTTGTTTTATTTATGTTATCAGATAAAGGAAAGAAACAAAAAAAAAAGAGAAATAAATGCAGTGTTGAGAAAGTATCTTGTAAACTAATTAAGAACCATTAGATTTAATCTAATGGTTGAGATTGACTTAACAGGATGTCTCCTGTTACTCCCCAACTGGAGAGGAGCTCAATCCGTTTTGCCACCCCCTTATTGGTATCAAGTGTTGTGGTGCATGTGAGTGCATACATTTAGTTCCTCCTTTGATTGGTGGGATGTGCGTTGGTAGGCGCGGCTGCCCCGGAGCGCGTTTCCCGAACGAAGAAACAAAATGGAATCTTAAGATTGGCGGCTTCGTTATCTATTGAGGTTCAATTAGCATTCCCGCGCTCACTCAGACCGTTGGTTTGTCCCGGCCTTGGGATTGGGGAGAGCTTCTCCCCAACTTAAAGTTTTTATTACAAAAAAAAATAGGTAAAATAAAAAGTTGATGACAATGATATACATAAAAATAAATTCTCTCCTGGGACCTTAACTTCTTTTGTTCCTTCCTTGGATTTGCATCCTTTATTAATTCAGAAGTGTCCGTTCTTTTCAAGCCTCATGCATGGCTAATTGGCTATGTACGTCTTCCAAATCGTTCTTGCTTGATATGGATAGGCCTACGACCCGTTGGCTAGCTAGCCCAATATAGTGTGAGGCCCAGGCCTGCGGGTAAGTTTCTGTAAATTATAATCTGCATACACAGGTAGCCCAATCGATCATCTCACATGATTGTATGAAATTGGTGAACTTCTTACAAAAACAATGTCTTCGATATAGGTTCCCCCGAGCTTCCATTTCAACAATCAAGCCAGTCAAATCAAAGCCTATGATGAAAAATTTTGAGTATTGAGCAAAATATTAATCAAAGGAAAGCAAAAGATATAAATGTGAAATTGATTAAAAAAATATATTTGCCATATTGTTTTAATAAGATTTTTTATATTTAATTAAATTTTAAAAATTAAAATTGTTAGAAATTTTAATATATATATATATATACATATTTAGTGTAATAAGAAATATTATTCATCAACATGATAGAACCAAGTATTGTACTACTCTTCTAAGTGATCTCATGCATTTCACATCATTGTTGCAAAGATTCTTGATATGGATAGGCCCAAGGCCCGTTGGCTAGCCCAATTGTTTGTGAAGCCGAGTACATAGGAGGCCCGGGCCTGTGGACGAGATACAAATATCGAATCCACAGCCTGGGGCCCAAGTGCCCTCTCTCTGTGTTTGACCCTATTTTCTCATTTCATATTATTGATTCCATTGCTGGGAACCGACAATCAAGCCAAGGGTTTCTTTGGCATCTTAATAAGAAATAAACAATCACATATGAATAAGCAATAAACAATCACATATGAAAAAAAAAAATCCACTCTCTAGATTCTGTTCTAAATTTGCAAGATATAGAGGTCATATATATGTTCATATTATCATCTGCAACTGTAATAATTAATGATACAACCACAGAATCCCAAACCCCTAGATTTCATCATATCCTAATTGAAACCAATTGCCATTTGCCACTCATACTCATCCACATTTCCAGCATGAAATCACCAACCCCCAGAAATAATCCCCTCCTACTAATAAATCAAAATTCCTTATATATAGCAAAACATTTTTTTTAAAGCTAACAAACCCCTCACCATATCCTCCTGGTCTCCAAAAAGCACAACCTGCACTACAAATACACCTGCAATGACTAGAAAGAAGGTGAAGCTTGCATTCATTGACAACGACGCAGCAAGGAAAGCAACATTCAAGAAGAGGAGGAAGGGTCTGATCAAGAAGGTGAGCGAGCTGAGCACCCTTTGCGGGGTTGATGCCTGCGCCATCATCTACAGCCCCTACGAGACCCAACCCGAGGTGTGGCCGTCCCCTGTGGGTGTGCACCGAGTGCTCTCTCAGTTTCGCGAGATGCCGGAGATAGAGCAGAGCAAGAAGATGGTGAACCATGAGAGCTTCCTGCACCAGAGGATCGCCAAGACCGGGGAGCAGCTCAAGAAGCAGCGGAGGGATAACAGGGAGAAGGAGGTGACTCAGGCCATGTACCAGTGCCTGATGGGTAAGAGCCTGGCTGGCTTGAACATGGTGGATTTGAGTGATCTTGGATGGCTGATTGACCAGACCATCAAGGACATTGATAGACAAACCGAGACACTCAAGAGTGAATGTGGTGAGGTTGAGGATAATAATAATCCTCCAAAGCCAGCCTCTTTGGAATCTGGTTCATCATCAGGAGAAGCTACTGGCCCTAGTGCTGCTGCAAGTGATGAAACATGGAACCTTAACCCCACAGCAACAGCAGAAGGCAGGCTTGGTTCATGGACTTCATGAGCCCTCTTCCTCCTCCTCCTCCTCATCATCAAGGGCTTAGTGGTGAAATGTTCTTTTCCCATGAAGATCCGATTGATGATGATTGTATCATTGACCTTTTAATTATTTCTTGTAGACACAGTTTCTCTACACTCAATCCTTTCTTTCACAGTGTTCTTTTTGCAATTTGCTTCAATTAAGAAACAAAATTCTCATTTACATGTATAAGAATCTTTTCTTCTTAAAGAACAGATTTTTTTATTTGATATATTCCCCGAATTCTCCTAATGGCTTTGTTGACAATAATGGGAAAATTAAACAGTACTACTACTACAAGTAAAAATTGTATAAACACCAAGAATTAGATCCCGGGGACGTCCTTCAAGAGGAGAAATTAACCTTTTCTACATCAAGCAAGACAAAAACTCTTAAAGATCAAGAATGTTTTTTTTTGTCGGTTTCCAAAAACATATTTTTGCCCAGATTAATCTTGAGTCGCGCGCCTCTCCGTGGTCGGTGAGTCTTCCATTGGGGATTTTCCGCATATATACACGTGGATTTGAACTCGAGACCTGGGTTAAGTGGAATAAAGTCACTTTACCACTAGGACCGACCCGGAATTGGCAAGAATGAAACCTATTTAACCTAACCTATTAAAAATCATATTTTTCCATCAAAAATTAAAAATCTAGATTGAAACGTTTTATTAAGTTTTACTTCATATTTAAATAATTATTGACTTTTTAAAAAAACAAAGAAATTATCTTTAACAATAAATCTTTTCTTATAATTTTGTTCTTGGTTTTGTATCTAATTGTGTTAATAATTCGGTACACATTATTAATAACATTATTTGAAACTTTTCTTTTTTTGTTTCCCAACCCGTATCAGAGGTTTGCAACTAATCTGGCTCAACCGGGGCTATAAATATTAAAATGTAAATACTGAAACCTTTCTCTTTTCTTTGTCAATTATTTGAAACCTTTGAGTATGCTCATATTGATCTTTTAGCCAAAATATCAAAATGTAAGCATTTTTTCACTAGATTCGATGTGTTATATACGATTTGACTTATGGAAATCTAGGTCATAAATATAGCAAATTAAATGAAAGATATATTAGTATCTCCATAAATGAATAGGTCATTATATTCTTTGCAAAAATAATTTAAAGAGAACTACTTATTAGTTATCCAAATTCAAAATTTATATTCTCCATTTTTGGTACCTAAAATTGGACACAAGATATAAATTTGGTTTCAATAATTACTTATTTCATGCCCATCTTTGGTTTTAAAAGAAACGTAGAAGAGAAAATACCTACACTTTAGGAAAAAAAAGAATACTCATTAACATATCTACTAAAAAAAAATTAAAAAAATAATCTCCCCATCCTCTCTCTCAATTTTCATTTCAATGGATGTTTAATGAAAATAAAGATTTATATATTACAAAATTTATCATTCTTTGTTTATTGTACAAATTGGTTGCATCTTTACATTCCATCAACAACATTCTCACTACATGAGAACAACATTCACAAAGCAATGGCGCAAATAAAGATTTTTGCTTTCCTATTCATTCTCGTTTTATGCATTGGGTAAAGAAAAAATATGTATTGCTATTTCTAGTATTTCTAAACATTTTTTATGATTTGATAGAATAAGAAGTGGGATTAGTACCAGACTAAGCTCTTTTTCTGTATAAGGGGTGAAATTCCTTCTTCTAGAAGTACATTAGGTGGGAATGTCCTTTTAAACTATCTATTTGTACCTAGTGATTGATATTTAAATTCGTTACTAAACAATATATTAAATAAGATAATTGTCAACTCATTAAATAAGTTTTACTACTTTGTTAGATGGCTTTCAAACCTTTTCTATAATTTCCATTAATTCTATAAAATTAACAAATTCTCGTAATAGAAATAGAAATCATAAAATTGACATAAGAAAGAGGTTAAAGGAGAGAGGAAAAAAGATAGCTTGAAGATTGTGACAATGTGAACAATGCCTAATTTTTTTATATAAAGCATTTTAATTTGGGCTTTGCACATTAAAAAGCATCACAAAGCAAATAACTAATCCTTTGTCAATTTTTTTTTTTTTGGTTTCCCATCCGGTATCCGGAGCTTTGCCCCGACTAATCCGGTCGACCCGCATCGTGCACCTGGGTATGGTGGGTGAGTCTCCCAATGGAGATTTTCTGCGTACACGAGGACTCGAACCCGAGACCTCGCTTAAGCGGAACCAAGTCGCTTACCACTTGAACCAACCCCACATTGGTTTTTTCAAAATTATTTTGGCAGTTCGAGTCCAAAATTTAAAAGCCACTCTAATAACTAGTGTATCAATTAATATTGATGTGTATGAATTATACACATATTTTGGGCCTTTAGTTTATAGATTTGGGCTTTGTTTTATTAAATTGTTATTTATTTAGTTAGCTTTTCATTTAGTTTTGATTTAATAAACTCTTCCTTTAGCTTTTGATGATTACAGGTGATATTTGAAAGGATTTAGAAGATTTGGATAGATTCAGGAAGATAGAGATAAGATGGTTATTATCTTGGAAAGATTTGAAGATAATGTGAAGATTTATCCTCCTGTGCACAACCTGCCTGTGCAGAGCGTTTTCACCTGTGCAGAAGTTCAAATTTCCATTATCCAACATTATCTTCCAAGCATATTTTGAAGAATCTTGTTTGAATTTAGATTAGGATTATTTATTTGTTATTTATCCATGTAAATTAAATTCAAAAGGTTTGTTTTTGAATTTAATTAGATTAGATCCTAGTTTTGAATTCAAATGAGAGATTACCATCCTTTCCTGGAGCCTATAAATAGCAAGGCATTCTAGGAGGAAAGGACACACTTCACACCCTCTCATTCTCTCATTCTTCCATTCTCTCTCAAATTCAAGAGTAGTGCTTCATTAGTTCTTCAGAGGAAGAGGAGGATTGCAGCTTAGAGCTTTGTTCAAGTTTTTATTCTTGTAATACCTTGATCATTGCCTGGAATGAAATTCATAAGTATTTTCTTATCTCTTCTTATGTTGAGCTAAATCTTTTAAGTCTAGGAATTAGGGGAGGTAGCTTGTCTATTCAATGATGCTATTTGTTTTATGAATTGCTTTTAATTCCTGAATGATCTATTGTTCATTGATTCAATCCTAGGGCACTTAACTATGCTGTTTAACTGGCCATTAGATAGTATAAATTCTAGGTAGAGAATTGTTTAGTGACAGCGTCAATAATCTACTGGAATCGCATAGGTTGAACACTAGAAACTTACCTTGAGGAAGGAAGACCTTCTAGTGAGGAATATAATTTGCTTAAGTTGACTGTGCATGAATGCCTTAGTTGTTTCTTCGCTAGTGAACACGAAGTTGAAATAGATAAGTAAGGTTTAAGTCTCGCCACGAGAGTGGGTTAATTATTCTGTTTAATCAACTATCTTTCATTGAACGTAGAAAATTCAAGAGTTAGGTCAATTTGTGGTTGCATAGTCTGCTTATGCATGCATGCTGCATGATCAACCTGTGCATGGTTTTAAAGTAAAGCATCTGAGAATAGGCAAGTGAGCCCTCGAAGTCCTAGACATCTTTTGAATATTGAGAATCCATCTTTTATTATTTCAGCTATTTATTTTCTACTCAAATCCAATCTTTATTTGCCTAGACGATCACGAATTATTAAGCGATTAGTACTTAACCTGGTCCCAGAGGACGACCTTGATTGCTACAACTATCTGTGCACTTGCAGAATAGCATTCAAGTTTTTGGCGCCGTTGCCAGGGAACAGCGTTAATATTAATTGTCTTAGTAATTAGGTCGATCTAGGCCTGTTACTACTTACGTTTTCCTTCTGTTTCTTTTCCACAGGGCTCTAGCAGGTGTATGATCAGGACAAGAAGTAAGGGACCACCTTTACCACTTGATCCTGAAATTGAGAAGACGTGCAAGCTTCTCCGAAAACTACGCCTGGAGAAGAGAGCTAAAGAAGAAGAAACAGACTCATCAGAGGAAGATATGGGAGAAAACACTGTGAGGGGCAACAACGTACCTCGTCGTGTTGAGGGCGATGAAATTCCACCTGGAGAAAGGGTAGATGGGTAAGTTGATCCTCCTATCAATGCAGCAAATCAGAGGCCGCAACTGCGAGACTTTATCATCCCAAGGCCTGAGATCTTGCAACCAAGTATTGTTCGCCCAGCTATTCAAGCGAACAACTTTGAACTCAAGCCTGCTCTGATCAGCATGGTACAAGGATCACAGTTTAGCGAAACACCCTTGGATGACCCTAATACACATCTTCAAAGTTTCCTACAAATATGTGATACTTTGAAGATGAATGGAGTGACCACTGATGCCATCCTCCTTCGCCTATTTCCATTCTCTCTTCGGGATAAAGCAAAGGCATGGCTAAATTCTTTTCCAGCTGGAACCTTCCAGACATGGGAAGCCTTGTCACAAGCCTTTCTATCAAAATTCTTCCCACCGAGCAAGGCAATCAAACTTAGAAACGAGATTTTAACCTTTGCTCAAAAGGATGGTGAATCTCTTTATGATGGATGGGAACGGTACAAGGATCTGCTCCGAAGATGCCCACATCATGGGCTGCCAGACTGGATGGTGCTAGAGACATTCTATGCCAACATAAGTGAGTCAATCAGGGGAACTATAGATGCTGCAGCAGGAGGAACAATAATGACAATGCCAATCGAAGAAGCCTTTGAGCTTCTAGACCGGATGTCGGCTAACACTTTCCAATGGCCAGTTGAGAGACTGCCCATGAAAAAGGCTACTGGAGTTTTTGAGCTAGAGGCTGTGAATATGTTGAGCTCAAAGATGGATTATATTATGCAAAACATGGGAGGGAAATCTGCTAGCCCTAATTCTGAAGGAGATACAGAGGAAGTTAATTACGTTGCTCAGAAGGCTAAGAACGACCCATACTCCAATACTTACAATGAAGGGTGGATGAACCATCCAAATTTCTCTTGGGGTGGTCAGCAAAGCAGTAGTAAATTTCCTCCAGGTTTTCCTCAAAGAAGACCTAATCCTAAGCCTCAACAATTAGCCCCACAGCCACAAAGAAATGACATGCAATCATTTATATATGCATTTATGGAAAGTCAGCGCCAACAGATGGAGGCTCAGCGCCTACAATTGGAGTTCCAGCAAAAGCAAACAGACTTAATAGCTAATCTAACCTCAGAGATTAGCCAATTAAAAACGCAACTTGCTGGAAGTAAGAACAGGCTGCCTGGGCATGCTGAAGTAAACCCAAAGGAACAATGCAATGCGATTACTTTGAGAAGTGGTAATCAGTATGAGCTACCTGCGCCAACCAGGCGAGAGAAGCAGCCCCAAGAAGAAGCAGAACAGCGCAACCAGACTGAGCAAGAGGAAGTCCCAAAAGAAGCACAGCCAAAGAAAGAAGAAGAGGTGAAGCCGTATGTTCCCCCTGTCCCTTTTCTTAGAAGATTGAAGAAGGCCAAACTTGATAAACAATTTGGTAAGTTCTTGGAAGTGCTTAAGAAGCTTTATGTGAATATCCCATTCACAGAGGCTCTTTCTCAAATGCCAGCCTACGCAAAATTTTTGAAAGAGATCTTGTCCAAGAAGAGGAATTTGGAGGAAACTGGAACAGTAGCTCTAACGGGTGGAATGTAGTGCTGTTATTCAGATCAACCTTGTTCTAAAGTTAGGAGATCCCGAAAGCTTCTCCATCCCATGCGAGATTGGTGAAGTCAGCGTTAAGAGAGCATTATGCGACCTGGGAGCAAGCGTGAGCGTCATCCCACTCTGCATAAGCAAGAAGTTGAACATGGGAGACTTGAAGTCAACTTCAATTTCTCTCCAACTGGCAGATCGATCAATCAAGCATCCAGTTGGAATACTAGAAGATGTCCCGGTTAATATCGGATCATTCTTCATTCTAGTAGACTTCGTGGTATTGGATATGAAAGCTGATAGTAATATACCAATCATCTTGGGACGACCTTTCTTGGCAACAGCTGAAGCAGTGATTGATGTGCAAAATGGGAAGCTTACTCTCAGGGTTCGATCGGAAGAAATTAGCTTCGACATGATGCAGGTCATCAAGACAGAGATCCCGGAAAGTTCTTGTTATCGGATTGATGTTATTGACGAGGCTGTCCAAGAAGTCTCTGCACAAGAGACTCATGCATATCCACTGCTCACTTGTATTGCTGATGCAAGATCCTCGAATGATGTAGATAAAGTGGTAGCAGCAGCTGCTCAAGACTTGGAGAGGCTACCAGCTACCAGTTGTGAAGAGGCCAGTAACTATGAAGTCCTGGAGAGTGAAGCTATTCAGTCTGAAGTTCAGAAGCTAGAGCTTAAACCGTTGCCTCTTAAGCTTTGCTATGCATTTCTGGGTCCTGAGTCTACATACCCAGTCATCATTAGTTCAGAGCTAACTGAGGAGGAAGAAGAGAAACTTCTTAAGGAGCTCCGGGTGCATAGGAAGGCAATTGGGTACACAATTGATGATCTTACTGGAATCAATCCTTCTTTTTGTAAACACAGAATTCTACATGAGGATGGATATAAGCCTGTCATTGAGCGTCAGAGACGTCTCAATGAAAACATGAAGGATGTTGTCAAGAAAGAGATCTTAAAACTCCTGAATGTAGGGATTATATATCCAATCTCAGACAGTGAGTGGGTATCACCTGTGCATGTGGTACCTAAGAAGGGAGGGATGACAGTTGTTTCCAATGAGAATAACGAGCTGATCCCGACTAGAACGGTGACCGGATGGCGTATATGCATCGACTACCGGAAGCTAAATAAGGCAACAAGGAAGGATCACTTTCCCCTTCCTTTCATTGATTAGATGCTCGAACGTTTGGCTAAACATTCACATTTCTGCTACCTGGATGGGTATTCTGGATTTTTTCAAATCCCTATCCATCCTAGTGACCAAGAGAAGACCACGTTTACATGTCCTTACGGAACTTTTGCCTATCGCCGAATGCCATTTGGACTATGTAATGCACCGGCAACTTTCCAGCGGTGCATGATGGCTATATTCTCCGAATTCATTGAAGATATCATGGAGGTCTTCATGGATGATTTCTCGGTCTATGGGAGATCATTTGATGAATGCCTAGCAAATCTAGCAAAAGTACTTCAAAGATGTGAAGAAGCTAACCTCGTGCTTAACTGGGAGAAGTGCCACTTCATGGTGAAGGAAGGGATAGTGCTTGGGCACATGGTCTCTGAAAGAGGGATAGAAGTGGATCGTGTGAAGATTGAAGTTATTGAGAAGTTGCCACCACCCAGCTTAGTCCGTGCAATCAGAAGTTTCTTGGGACATGCTGGATTCTATAGGAGATTTATTAAAGATTTTTCAAAGGTAGCAAAGCCTTTGACTAATCTTTTAAATAAAGATGTCCCATTTAATTTTGATCAGCAATGTCTCGAAGCTTTTGAGAAGTTGAAGAAAGCCCTGATTTCAGCACCGATTATGCAACCTCCCGATTGGAGTCTTCCATTCGAAATCATGTGTGACGCAAGTGATTATGCGGTTGGAGCAGTATTAGGGCAAAGGGAGAACAACAAGTTGCATGCAATTTACTACTCTAGTAAAACACTAGATGATGCACAAGTAAATTATGCAACCACTGAGAAGGAGCTCCTAGCAGTAGTCTTTGCTATAACTAAGTTCAGATCTTACCTTCTCGGGTCGAAGGTGATCGTGCACACTGATCATGTTGCACTTAAATACCTTCTCCAGAAGAAAGAGGCAAAACCAAGATTACTGCGGTGGATCCTACAACTGCAAGAATTTGATCTTGAGATCAAGGATAAGAAGGGCACAGAGAACCTGGTGGCTGACCATTTATCAAGACTCACCCAAGAACAAGAACCTAAGGGTGATCTTGAATTGCCTATCGATGACTCCTTTCTTGATGAAAATCTTGCAGCCATCTCAAGAGTGGAGCCTTGGTATGCAGACTTTGTCAACTTCCTAGTAAGTGGTGTTCTACCCCTAGATTTGAGCTATCGCCAAAAGAAGAAGTTTTTCTTTGACATTAGGCAATATATCTGGGAAGAGCCACTGCTCTTCAAAAGATGCTCGGACGGGATCATACGAAGATGCCTTCCAGAAGAGGAAGTAGATGATGTTCTTATGCAGTGTCATGCCTCCGCATATGGAGGTCATGCAGGAGCATGGAAGACAGCAGCGAAGGTCCTCCAGAGCGGTTTTTATTGGCCAAACCTCTTTAAGGATGCCAAACGCTTCGTTCAGACATGTGATCGATGTCAAAGAACGGGCAACATATCGCATCACCAAGAAATGCCTCAGCAGGGCATTCAGGATGTTGAGCTCTTTGACGTCTGGGGTATTGATTTTATGGGTCCATTCCCATCTTCTTACTCTAATCAATACATTTTGGTGGCGGTAGACTATGTTTCAAAATGGGTCGAAGCTATTGCAACTCCGACGAATGATGCACGAGTTGTAGTCAAATTCCTCAAGAAAATCTTTTCGAGATTTGGAACTCCCCATGCACTCATCAGTTACGGGGGTACTGATTTTTGCAATAAGAAGCTAGAGGAACTACTTCGGAGATATGGAGTTACCCACAAGGTAGTCAAGCCATACCATCCCCAGACGAGCGGTCAGGTTGAAATTTCCAACAAGGCCATAAAGAGCATATTAGAAAAAACGGTGAACCAGAAGAGGAAGGATTGGTCATCTAAATTGGATGATACTCTATGGGCTTACCGCACAGCATATAAGACGCCCATTGGCACAACCCCCTACCGACTTGTGTATGGGAAGTCGTGCCATTTGTCTGTGGAGTTGCAGTATAAAGCATACTGGGCAATCAGATTTTTGAATTTTGATTCCAAGTTATCGGGACAGAAAAGGCTGCTGCAACTCAATGAGTTGGAAGAATTACGGCTCGACGCTTATGAGAATGCTCGGATCTATAAGGAGCGTACAAAGAGATGGTACGACAAGCACATTCAGAAAAGGGAGTTAAAGGTTGGAGATCAAGTCCTGCTTTTTAACTCCAGGCTCAAGTTATTCCCAGGGAAACTTCGCTCAAGATGGACCGGCCCTTACACAATCATAACGGCCCATCCATCTGGCGCATTCGAGATAATGAGCCAGGACAAAGGAAGCTTTTCTGTGAACGGCCAACGACTCAAGCTTTACAACCTTGGAGATCCAATCGAGCCTGAGGCTATGCAGTTTCTATCTGATCTGCACTAACGTCTGGGGCGTCGTGTCCAGCTACAAGATGTAAAAGAAGCGCTGTGTGGGAGGCAACCCATATTTCCTGTTTGTATGTTCTACATGCAAATTGAAGGCAATAACGATGGTATTTCTGTCGGAGTTTGCAGTACACATCCAGACTGTGTAGGCACAAACAGGTTCTTCGCATCTTATTTTTATGCTTTCATTTCGTAGATTCTTGGTCAGTGAGGACACTGTCCAAAATAAGTTTGGGGGTGCATGTTCATCCTCATTTCCTCATTTTAATTTTTCGTTTTAGTTTTTCATTTTTTATTTTCTTTTATTGCAAATAATTTAGGCCATAACTTTAGTTTTTGGCTTTTACTTTCTCATTTCTTGAATTTTGCTGACAATAGGAAGTATGGATGCGCCAGGATATGTCACTTTGAAAAAAAAAAACAAACCGTGCCAACTTAATTTGTTTCTCATCCTTTGCCTTAAACATGTTGGAAAAAACTTTAATAATGCGTAGCCATATGATTAGTTCTGCCAATTACACCACTGCTTTTCTAACTCTTTTTGACGTTATCTTTAATCTTAGAACAGAATCACTGGACTAATCAAGGCAAAATTTGGCATAGGACATTTGATAAACGGATGTGATAAAGGCATTTCTTTCTTTCACCTACTTCACTTTTCTATAAACACTTACTAACCTTTATTTTATTTTTCCATTGTCACAATTTTTGGGCCTTTTCACGATAGCCAATATTTCTTTCATACCCGCACAGCTACCTTACGCCCATTGAGCCCACCTTGGCTATCGTTTATTTTTCTTTTTAAACTAACCCTTTTTTTTGTCACGTTGAGAAAATTCATTATTTGTTCAGTCAATTTTTGAAGGAATTCTGGCGATCGGCTCACAAAGCACAGCGCGCTTATATGATTTTCCGTCTATTGTGCTTTAGGATGGACATTTGAAGATGAAGGTAGTTTGGGAAGTTTAGCTGAAAATAAAAAGAAAAAAAGCAACAAAATGAAAACCACTCCCCAAAAAGGGTTTTCATAAAAAAAAAAACAACTCAAAAAAAAAACAAACAAACAAAAAAAGAAGAAACCTCAGCATAACTTTCCTATGCATCCTATCCTAATAAACAGAGCACAACCTCCTTATGCAGTTTAAGCCAATCCCTGAAGATGTTTACCAGCATATAGACTGATATAATGAATTTTTCTTGAGTGACATTTTTGTTTAGCCTTTTTCCTTTTCTTTTTAGCCCTACCCTAGCCCCATTACAACCGTACGCAAAGTCCTTTTGATCCAATTTGAAAAGTGTCCTATTTATTAGTGGAGATTGGAAAAGTGATTTTGCTTATGAGATTTGTTTTTCTATTTAAAAACTCAAAATAATCTTTTCAGGTGTTAGTAGGCGGAATATGATCTATCTGGTTATGCATCGTTAGATTTTTGGACTGACATGTTTTTTGGTATTTGATTTGAGGAATAGGTTGGGTTGGCACCCCTTTTGCTACTTGCACGACTATCCTGTGCATTTCTATTTTCAGTTTCAGTTGATTTGAGAAGTGGGGCTTTTCACCCTTGTCCTTAATTTTCACTGATTTTGCTTGGGGACAAGCAAAAATTCAAGTTTGGGGGTGTTGATGTGTATGAATTATACACATATTTTGGGCCTTTAGTTTATAGATTTGGGCTTTGTTTTATTAAATTATTATTTATTTAGTTAGCTTTTCATTTAGTTTTGATTTAATAAACTCTTCCTTTAGCTTTTGATGATTACAGGTGATATTTGAAAGGATTTGGAAGATTTGGATAGATTCAGGAAGATAGAGATAAGATGGTTATTATCTTGGAAAGATTGGAAGATAATGTGAAGATTTATCCTCCTGTGCACAACCTGTCTGTGCGGAGCGTTTTCACCTGCGCAGAAGTTCAAATTTCCATTATCCAACATTATCTTCCAAGGATAATTTGAAGAATCTTGTTTGAATTTAGACTAGGATTGTTTATTTGTTATTTATCTACGTAAATTAAATTCAAAAGGTTTGTTTTTGAATTTAATTAGATTAGATCCTAGTTTTGAATTCAAATGAGAGATTTCCTACCATCCTTTCCTGGAGCCTATAAATAGCAAGGCATTCTAAGAGGAAAGGACACACTTCACACCCTCTCATTCTCTCATTCTTCCATTCTCTCTCAAATTCAAGAGTAGTGCTTCATTAGTTCTTCAGAGGAAGAGGAGGATTGCAGCTTAGAGCTTTGTTCAAGTTTTTTTTCTTGTAATACCTTGATCATTGCCTGGAATGAAATTCATAAGTATTTTCTTATCTCTTCTTATGTTGAGGTAAATCTTTTAAGTCTAGGAATTAGGGGAGGTAGCTTGTCTATTCAATTGTAACGACCCGGGTAAAATTTTTGAGATTTTACCGAGTCGTTTTAACTTTTACAACGGTAAATAGATTTTATCGTTGTAACCGAGAATTATACCGCACCGAGTTTTCCAAATTTTACCGGGAATAACCGAGCTCCGTTTGGATCGCCAAGGACATACGACGTTTTGGAGTATCTGCGTAACCGAACCTCGGAATTAACTTCCGAGAATTCTACACGGCTAACCGAGCCTCGGTTTTCAATTCCGAGACTTGGACGACGCTCAGGAGAATAAATCGGATTTTCCGAACCCAAGTCGTATTTTCGGAACCGGGACGAATTTCGGAAAGACGAAAATGCCCCTGTAACGTTAATGGATCAAAAGTGGAACGTGAGGGCATTTTGGTCTATTCTCGGGCTAAAAATCTTTCTGACATTGGGACCGCGACTTTTCTCTCTCCCGGACCAACCTCGTTTGTTTTCTTCTGCTTTTCCTCTTTTTCTATTTTCTTTTCCTTTTTATTTTCTTTTCCTCACATTACCTTTTTCTCCCCAAAAACCTCCTCTCCCGATTTCTTTTCTTTTTTTTTTTTTCTTCTCCTTCTTCCCTACTTTTCCTCCTCCTCCCCGATTCTTCTTCCTCCTGTTCTTGATTTTTTTTCCTTTCTCTAGATTTTTTCCACCGCCCTTGTCATTTCATCTTCTTCCTTGTTCCTTTCCTTTCTTCCTCTTTATTTTTCCCCTTCACCGGTCTCCTCCTGAGTCCTCTCTCCCTCTCACATCTCTTCTTCCTCTTCCCTTCCTCCTCCACCTCTCACCACCACTGCCATCCTCCTCGCCCTGCTTCCTTCTCCACAGCCTTCCTCTGCCGCCCAACCTTCCACCTTCCCCTCGCCCCTGTTTTTCTCCTTCTCTAGTCGCCATCGCTGCCACACTCTCTCCTCCCTCTCCCTCGCCTCTGCTCCTCCTTATTCCGCCGCCGATTTCTCCTTCTCCTCCGTGCTCGCGTGCCGCCGCCTCGAATCGTGGCCACCACCACACCGAGACGCGGTGCGAATCACTTCTTGCTCTCTTCCTTCACGAGCGCCGCCCCTTCCTCTCGATACCATGACCGTCGCCGTCCTCGGGGCTATGTGGGTAAGACGACACCACGGCCGCCTGAGACGAGCTCGACACCACCAGGAGACTGAGCTCGAGCCGCCACCTCGCACGCGCTGTCGCTGCCCCTAGTGTCGGCCGATCTATCCGCCTCCTCTGTAACTCGTGTCGGCGCCGTGTGGGTAAGTCGCTGCTACCGAAATCATCTTCTTCTTCCCTGTGATTGTTGTGGATGTATGCGGATTGAATTGGATGAATTGGAACTGATTTACTTTGGTTTGATACATGACTTTGTTTGATGGTTGCGGGTTTGGGTGTTGCTGTGTCGGTGGATGCTGGTTGTTGGATTGGTGGTGCTGGCTGGGTACGGGGTGTTGTTTGTGGTGGTTTAGGTGATGAACAGTAACAGAGGACGTTTGGTTTGCTGTAGGATGCGTGAACAGTGCTTGGCCGGAATCTGGCGAGGTTCCGGCAGCCTCGAGATTTTTCCGGCGAAGCCTCGGGATTTCTCCGGCGAGTCCCGGGAATTTTACGACGAACCGGGAATGGACTGTTGGGTAAAACCCGAGCCTTGGACTCTTATGCATCTAACGGACCATGGACATAATAACAAACCCGAGCCACGTTAACAAACCCGAACAATATTAAACGGACCCCGACATTAAAACGACAATTAATGAAACGGCTAATTAATAATAATAACCTA
>JAKUCV010003964.1:128938-210005 GCA_028386065.3 Turnera subulata | reverse complement strand
GACGAAAATTTTAATACAACATATTAACAAAAAAAAAAACTTGTAGAATAAATAAAAAAATGCCAATAGTCAATAGAAAGACACACAAACCTGGATCCTTTCCAACTCTTCCCACCAGTCTCGATATATGGAATAGTTGGGGAAGGCAGAGCTATTGTTTGGTATCATCATCTTTATAGCATTGGACAATACACAGTTCAATTTTGTTGGAGAGACTTGCAAATCACTATGAGGACACGGTGTGCGGACAAATGATTGGCTTAATTTGTTGCCTTGGGTAAGCGTAATTCCTTCTGGTGTAAATGTTTAATTAGATGGGTATGTCCTTAATTGGTAAAATTCAGAATATACATTTTAAGCAAACAGTTGGCAGAGCTACTGACATCAACAAGAAGCATTCTGGAAAATCAAAATTGGGTTGGTGTTATGGTGTATCAAGAGGATAAAAAAAAAAAAAAAAGCTGCTTTGTAACAGCATGCATAAAGAGACACTATCAATACTAATTGCTCTCCGTCGAAAGGTGCCAACGCCATGGGTACTGCAAATGAACGTCCAAACTTCGGAAGCTATTCAAACGATTACACCAGTGACCCTGCACGACTGAACAAAACCAACGAGAACAAGTCAACGAAACATAATATGGCTACTGCCAGACTTGACATAAGCCTAACTAAAAGGACTGTGACCAAATAAGAAAAACAACCAAATTGGAAGTGGACAGAATTAAAGACAAAAATAATGGGATTAGAAACTGTAACCAGAGTCAGACCTTAGTCCAACCCAAACTGTTCCTGAACTTCTCTGCGTAGGACAACATGCCGGAGGATGCCATTATCCTTGGCAGTGGGATGGTCCCGCTCAAACTGTTCCAGAAACTCCTTGGAATCAGCAACGACTTCTCCAAGAGATGGGAGAGGAGCTATTGGTATCCTCTTTAGGATCGGACACCCCAAAACTTTAATTTCTTGCAAGGACTGGCAAATCAGTGACCCATCACAAATGCTTGTGAGTCGTGGCAGATAGTAAATGTCTAATCTTCTTAATTTGGGGAGACTTAATTGAGAAGTGATGTAGGTGGGCCCACTTTCTTCACTTGCTATTATCTCTTCCACTCCTTCACATCGTCCTACTGTAAGATTTACTAGGTTCTTGAGGTTTTGCAGCAATCCTCGAGGGAATAGCTTCTTTATTCGGTGACACCCGAGTACAGTAAGCTTCTTGAGGTAAATAAAGATACTGCCATAGGATGGCATTAACTGATGGGGTGCCTTAATGTCTACAAGGAACCGTAAGCTCTCTACATAAAAAAGATATAGTGTCTCAAGTTTATTAAGTACGTCAACAGATGATCCGGAAGAAGAAGAAGTCGACACCAAACATTCTATCCCATCACAGTTATCGAGCTTAATAGACTTCAACTCGGCTGCGTTACTTATGGGAACTAATAAGCTCCTTGGACACTTGCAACCATATAACGTCAGCTCCTCAATGCCTTGTGGAAGTTTATCAAATTGTCTGCTAATATCACATTTCCACACCTCAACACTTTTAACAGTTGGATATCTGAACGTACTACCCACCCCACTACTCACAACAAGTACGAAAATTACCAGAGGTTTCTCGTGCTTTTGGTACTGCAAATAACTGTTAAATCCAACAAGGCCTTCTTTAAAAATATTTATTTAATAGAATTTTTTTTATTTTTATTATTAAAATATAGGTAATATTAATATATTTAGGTTTAAATAATTAATTATTAATAATTATTATTCCGGGTCAATTGCATTGAACCTCCGGTTCGAACCCGGTTCGACCGCTGAACCATGACCCACGGCCTTTTCTGGGTCTGTACCCGGGCCGGGTCTGATAACTATGCTATCAATACTAATTGCTCTCCGTCGAAAGGTGCCAACGCCATGGGTACTGCAAATGAACGTCCAAACTTCGGAAGCTATTCAAACGATTACACCAATGACCCTGCACGACTGAACAAAACCAACGAGAACAAGTCAACCAAACATAATATGGCTACTGCCAGACTTGACATAAGCCTAACTAAAAGGACTGTGACCAAATCAGAAAAACAACCAAATTGGAAGTGGACAGAATTAAAGACAAAAATAATGGGATTAGAAACTGTAACCAGAGTCAGACCTTAGTCCAACCCAAACTGTTCCTGAACTTCTCTGCGTAGGACAACATGCCGGAGGATGCCATTATCCTTGGCAGTGGGATGGTCCCGCTCAAACTGTTCCAGAAACTCCTTGGAATCAGCAACGACTTCTCCAAGAGATGGGAGAGGTGCTATTGGTATCCTCTTTAGGATCGGACACCCCAAAACTTTAATTTCTTGCAAGGACTGGCAAATCAGTGACCCATCACAAATGCTTGTGAGTCGTGGCAGATCGTAAATGTCTAATCTTCTTAATTTGGGGAGACTTAATTGAGAAGTGATGTAGGTGGGCCCACTTTCTTCACTTGCTATTATCTCTTCCACTCCTTCACATCGTCCTACTGTAAGATTTACTAGGTTCTTGAGGTTTTGCAGCAATCCTCGAGGGAATAGCTTCTTTATTCGGTGACACCCGAGTACAGTAAGCTTCTTGAGGTAAATAAAGATACTGCCATAGGATGGCATTAACTGATGGGGTGCCTTAATGTCTACAAGGAACCGTAAGCTCTCTACATAAAAAAGATATAGTGTCTCAAGTTTATTAAGTACGTCAACAGATGATCCGGAAGAAGAAGAAGTCGACACCAAACATTCTATCCCATCACAGTTATCGAGCTTAATAGACTTCAACTCGGCTGCGTTACTTATGGGAACTAATAAGCTCCTTGGACACTTGCAACCATATAACGCCAGCTCCTCAATGCCTTGTGGAAGTTTATCAAATTGTCTGCTAATATCACATTTCCACACCTCAACACTTTTAACAGTTGGATATCTGAACGTACTACCCACCCCACTACTCACAACAAGTACGAAAATTACCAGAGGTTTCTCGTGCTTTTGGTACTGCAAATAACTGTTAAATCCAACAAGGCCTTCTTTAAAAATACATACCAAAACTTCCAAATTCCTTAAGCCGCCTACCTCCTCTCCTTTAACCATCCAATTGTGAAGTCCGAGGAATTGGAGACGGGAGAGATTTGGTAATATACCGTCCGGAAAAACCTTCAGATTATAGGAATTAATATTGAGATACCTGAGGTTGTGGAGCAACGCCAGGTCGTGGGGCACTTCTTTAAGCTTTGGAGTACCATATAAATCCAAAGCCTTCAATTCTTGAAGCTTGGCAAGCGATGGCACATGCCTCAAATGGAGACAGTCCGAAAGGAACAACCCAGTGAGTCTCACAAGATTAGAGATGGAGCCTGGCAGTTCGTTAATGCCAGTATTCAAAAGATCAAGAACTTTGAGACCATTCAATCTCTCGAAAAAAGAATCCCCAATATATTGTAACCTCCCATTGGTGCTTAACAAGAGAGTTGATAAATCAGGACAGCACGGCGAGTGGCCAAACGGAATGTTCTCGATGTTGTTGTTTACAAATGAAACTCTATGCAAGTTTATGCTCCACTTACCCATATCTGGCAATGCTCTTAATTGCTTACCAGTTTCAACCATCACAGCGGACCTTTTTCTCAATTCTTGAAGTGCAACATCCCTAATCAAGTCATGCATCTTCACAACTCTCCCCTTCTGAAAGTAAACATCCTTGCTGCTATAGACTTCCAACAAGCAGAGGCTGCCTAGTTTATCAAGCATGTGATGGCCTTCATCAACCTCTTCCTGTCTACTATTCCCTTCTTTTATTATTCCCTCGCAAATCAAGCGCTCTATTAACCCATTTCTTTCAATCTCAAAATCCTCTGGAAACAATGCACAATACAGGAAACATTCCTGTAAAGGTGGATCTTTTATACTAGCATAGCTTGTTCTCAGTACAGCGAATACCTGCTCCTCCATGTCATCATCTTTTGTGACTTCGGATTCTCTGAGTTGAGCAAATCTATACCTCCATTGGCCTACATCATCCACTTCTTGCAAACTTTTTGCCATCACCTTAATAGCAAGCGGTAACCCGGCACATTCCCTTACAACTGATCTCACAAGTGCTTCATCCTCTATCTCAATATCCACAATCTCCTTCTTGAACAAATCAAAAGCTTCTTCCTCCGAAAGACGTTCTACTCTGACTTTATTCTTTTTGCAACCCATCTTTCTACAAACTTCATCTGATCGGGTGGTAAAAACTAACTTGCATCCATTTGGCCCTACTGGAAGTCCCACAGCCTTTGCATCAAAATGAACCCACAAATCATCTAAGAAAAGGATGAACTTTTGTTTTCTAATCAACTCTCCCATCAACTTTGCTGCCCTTTTCTTTATATCATCCTCCTTCGCAATATCCTCGCTGTTTTTTGAGTGGAGAATAGCTTTGGCAATCTCATGCTGTAACTTGTAAATGCTAAAATCTTGGGACACAGTAAACCAGTAACTTGGAGGAAACGAGTCTGATCTTTGTTGGAGTTGATTGTATATATGTTCCATCAATGTGGTTTTACCGACCCCTCCCATTCCATAAACTCCAATCTTTTCAACCTCAACTTTCTCTAGCAAGGAACAGATCTCATCCCTAGCTCTCTTAAACCCTTGGCCGACCACTTCTGATGCGGGAATTAGATAGTTTACTGTCCCTGGTCATGAAATATCATGTATTATTGACTGTGAACAAAATTTCACATTAATTAATTGAAAAAACAATAGTAAGTAATGAATTTTTATTTGGTATCCTCTCCTCTTTAAAAAAAACAAGTTACGATTTAAATTTTTGATAGAACATGGTTGCGTTACCTGCAATATATTCTCTAATCTTTTTGATAATTTCTTGAATTACCTCGGACTCGTTCCTGCAAAATTGAAAAGGCTGGAGCATTTTACTCTTCGGATATGAAGACGGAAGGAAAACACTACAGAAAATGTTAGAAAAGTCAATCTACATGAAGAAGTGACATAATCACATAAATTTCAGCTTTTAGGTCATGTTAAAAAGTAGTCAATCTTTTGCCCTTCTTGTGAATTTTTATTTGTCCCAGAAACTTCATTTAGAAGATTGAGGCTTTTTCATTTTTGTTATTTGGATGAAGAATATAATTTTGTACAAAAGATAAACTCGCTAGCTATATTTTAATTTTTATGTGCTATGCTTCATGAGTATGATTTAATTTTCTATAAACTATAATTCACACTATATTAATCATCAAGACAAAATTTCTCGACAAAAAAAAAAAAAAACAAGACAAAATTGTGCAAAGAAGGACAAGGTCGTTGACTTATACTTACATGTTTGTTTCAACATGTATCCCTTTCAAGCCTCCAATTATCGCTAAAGACTCTTTCCATTTCTTTACCATCTCCTCCTCATCAGAGGCCTCTTGACATTTAGCAAAGCTATTCTGCTGTTTCCTGACATCAGATGGATCTACATGATAGAAAACTGGGAAAACATAATGTCCCTCAAGCGTGCGACGTCTTATGATCTCCACAAGTTCATTGAGGCACCATTTTGAGGAAGCATAATCTTGAGAGAGTACAACAATGGATGATTTCGATTCTTGAATCGCTTTTGGTAGTTCCCATCGAATTTCCTTCCCAGATGGGATCCCTTTGTCGTCAAGAAACACCCGATATCCTGCTCTATCCAACTCTCTCTTGAGGTGACCAGTGAAAGTATTTCGTGTATCTGGACCTCTGAAACTCAAGAATATGTCATATTGAAGGCAGGGAGACGTTGAAGTGGAGGCTGTTTGTTCTGCTGGGTTGTTCTTTTGCTTCTTCGGGTTGGGCTCCATGATGTAAAACGGACTGTGTACTGATGTATATTCTTGTATGCACCTACAAAGAACCCAATGGGCCACAAACAGTGAGTACAGTACAGAATTATAACTAAATAAAATGTTTAGAGTAAGCGAAGCTCATAAAAGGGGATAGAACACGAATGATAAAAATTCACGCTTCTGTTTTTGTTTATTAATGATAAAGTCCAATTAAGTAAAGATCTCCAGAGATATTTTGTAGCTTGTTCATCTTGCCATGAAGAAGTTTTAATTAACGAGTATGGGTGATGAGTGGAAATTAACATGGCTTGTTCTGTATGGATAATTTGGTAGATCCAACTTCTGAAACAGGCTAAGTATATATATTTTGTCAAGGGGAAGGAAATATGGGCAATAATTAAGACACAACTGGGCGCTAAACATAAGCTAGCTAGCTAACTATAGTGAACTCTGCAACTACTTAATAAGTCTCATTCCTTCCAACAATGTTCGGTAAATTACGGGAGACGAAGAGGAAATATATATGAACAGCTAAACCAAATTACCTGACCCCAACAACAAATATAAAATGATCTGCAATAGTCTTGTGCTTTAATTGATCAGCCAACAGAAGTCAAGCACACCATGAGTCCATGAGGCAGTCCCGGACTTGCTTTGACACATAAAGGCTTGGACGTCGGAGGTTGGAAGACCATATACACAAGAAGAGCCACTAATCGGGATAATGATCAAGAGAAGACCATTGAAAGAGTTGTCCTCATTATTTCCTTTGATAAAAAAAAAAATAATGAAAAGGTAAGTAGTTTCTCCCTGGCTTCCAAGAAAATGCCAGGAAGAAGGGCACTTGTTGTAAGATTCCATGCACCACCGGCCACAATTAAATACTAGTATTATAACATGCCATATATAACGGAGAAGACCTGCGTGAGTGGATTGCTTTACGTTTAAAAGTTTTATTATGATTACACCAAAAAAAAAATTTTATTCTGACAAATTGACTTTTAATATGGTTTTTAAATTTATGCATTAAAATATGTTAATGTTTTATTTAGTGACGGACTTGGATTCTCTGTGATTTTTAGGCCTGCTTCTCGGCTTCTTCCTTTTTCTATTCTCTCTCTCTCTCATTTTTTTACAGTAGTCTAACTCTTCTTTGGTCTTCTTTATTAATATTGTTGTTTTTGTTGTCCTCAGAAACTTCCGAGATAGGCATCTCATATTAAGATACCTCAGTAACATCTAAAATGTGAAGTATTTTAGTGAGAGGGGTAGATAGAAGCTTAATGAGCTATCAATAAGATCGAAAGTCGTCGATAGCACATTAGGTTGGAAGCCCCTTCAAGGCATCCTATTAGACACATACTCACCCACAGGCTCAGCCTGTCGTGAGACTGTTGAGCAATTTGAGGCCTAAAGCAGGACATGTGAGCCCCGGATACCTAATAATTCACCAATCTGATCTCCTTCTACCTCATTCTCATTGTTACATTTATCTTACTGCTTCATTTATATTTCAGTCATTATTTACCAAATTCCCATCCCGATTTCACTTTTTATTTTCGGGCCTAATTTGTCTAAATTGAAGGGTAATAGACTCAACCCAGTCCCAGTGGATACGACCTTGATAAAGTACAACAACAACCCTGTGCACTTGCAGGAACCCGTTGCAGATAGCACACATCAAGTTTTTTGGCGCCGTTGCCGGGGACTAGCGCTTGGTTCTGTTACCTTTTATTTTTGATTTATTAGGCTTTTTGTCATTTAATCCTTTCTTTTTCCAATTTGAAGTTTTTAGGTGGTGCATGCAACATACTAGGAGCAAGCAGCCAGCTCTAATCTTCCACTAGGAAATCGAAAAGGAGACCCGCCAGATTCGCAAGCAAAAACAGCAAAACATGGCTGACAGACCCAATGAAGGAGCACGCCCTGTGATTGAACAGGCTCAGCCTGTTAGACCCTACATCCCCATGTCACAGCTCCTACAACCACCAACCACCATAGTCCACAACAGCATTGCCATTCCAGATGTAGATGCCCCATATGAGATTCGAACAAACTTGCTGAGCATGCTGGATAGGCACACAATTGGAGG
The DNA here is from genome assembly GCA_028386065.3 of Turnera subulata. Classification (NCBI taxonomy): domain Eukaryota; kingdom Viridiplantae; phylum Streptophyta; class Magnoliopsida; order Malpighiales; family Passifloraceae; genus Turnera; species Turnera subulata. The sequence continues at coordinate 202,068 of JAKUCV010003964.1, read as the reverse complement.
CACGCCCTTTGAAAATCCAAACTCGCCCTTGCAGAATTTTCTACGGGTGTGTAGCATTGTAAACATAGCAGGAATGACCAAGGACCAAGTGTACATGAGAGTGTTTCCATTCTCACTTAGAGATGCAGCATTCGAGTGGCTCAACAACCATGAAGCAGGCCATTTCACTGACTGGGATAGTCTAGTCAGAGCTTTCTTGAAGGAATACCTTCCATCAAGCAATGCTGCAAATTTGAGGCAGCAGCTCATCGGTTTTTCACAATGCTATGATGAATCAATCCGAGATGCTTGGGAGTGCTTCAAGGGATTACTCAGGAGAAGCCTAAACCATCAAATTGATGAAGCCGTGCAACTTAAGCAATTCTATTGTGGCTTAAGCGATGAAGATCAGAACACTTTGGATACGATGGCCAATGGTTCATTCTTGGACAGGGACTATAACGATGGAGTTGCCACTCTTGAGGCTCTATCCAAGAGGAAGACCCAAATTAGGGGAGTCAAGGCCTCTAGAGTAACCAATGTAGACCGAGTAACCAAGCTAGAGGAAGAAATAGAAGCCCTTAGGAAGCAACTAAAGGCTGCTCAAGTCAAAGCAGTTGTAGTCACAGGCTCAGCCTGTGAATGATGTAGAGGACCTCACGGTACATCTAGCTGCCCACTTTTTTCGGAATGTGATTCTGAGCAAGCCTATTATATCCAGCAAACACAGAATCAATATGGGAATACTTATAACCCAGCTTGGAGAGGTCATCCAAATTCCTCTTGAAGATCACCGAACGAAGAAAGAAATCTACCACAGGCTTAGTACCATAGGCAGAACCATAGTGGACATCAAGACATGATGAGCATGTTGCATTCCATCCTCGAGAATAAGAATAAAATGAACGAGGAGATTAGTCAAATCAAGTCCCACAAAAGAATTCTCGAGAATCAAATTGCTCAACAAGCTGCACTTTCCACAAATCAACAAGGAGCTCTTCCAGGAAAAACAGTAGAGAATCCGAGTATTGAACATTGCAACGCTGTGATCCTTTACAATGGGAAGGAATTGAAGGAAACAATGCTGAGACCGCTTGAGGCTGTGGAGAAAAAGGAAATAGCATCAACATCCAGCTTGGAACAGACAGTGCAGACACAGGCTGAGCCTGTCAGCATAAAAAGAGTTGAGAAACAGCCCCAGAGTGTTCAACCTTATCAACCTCCTCTCCCATTCCCAAAAGCAAAACCACAAATCTAAATTGGAGAAGCAATTCAGTAAGTTCGAGGAAATGCTAAGTAAGTTATATATGAATGTTCCTATCAATGATGTGGTTACACAAATGCCTTCATATGCTAAGTTCCTCAAGGATATTTTGACAAAGAAGAGAACCATTAATGATATTGAGACTGTAGCTATGACAGCGCACGGAAGTGCTCTCATTCAACACCATCCATCCAAAAAATGTTCAGACCCAGGAAGTTTCACCATACCGTGTCACATTGGAAAATAAAAGATTGAAGGGGTCCTATGTGACCTAGGAGCCAGTGTCAGCCTGTTACCACTATCCATCACTCAAAGTATGGTCCTTGGAGACATCAAGACCACAAAGATGAAGATCTAACTTGCTGACCGCTCACTTGTGTATCCTGTGGGAGTCTTAGAAGATGTGCCTGTGAAGGTTGGTGATTTTTATATTCCTGTTGATTTTGTGGTTATGGAGATGGCAATGGATGCCCACACACCCATCATTTTAGGGCGACCTTTTTCTTGCCATGGCTAGGGCATTGATTGATGTTGAGGAAGGAAGGGAGACACTCAGAATTGGAGAAAATACGATGAATTTAAATATGCTCCAAGCCCCTAAGTCAAATTTGAACTTCGGCACCTGCTACCAGGTTGACACTGTTGATGACAACATTAAGTCAACACGACTGTTGAAACAATTGAAGAAAACGAGAGCAAGGATAGAGGCAACATGTTGAGAATCAAACTCCTTCCTAGAGCATAAATCCAACTTATTACTTGGAGTTCTTGGTTATATTAAGAGTTGTTGGATAGGAATCCCTATACAGCCTAAGACAGTTCATGAACAGAACTAAAACATTTCGAGTTCATAGGACATTGACCTTCGCGCAATTCCATCCACCATCCTTCGACAAACCATCACCCAGTCTCAATACAACACAAATAAAGTCCTAGTGATCCTAGCTTGACGACTTATGCACATTAGTGGAGACAAGAGGTAACGAGTCTGCATATGAGGTAAAGTTTTCACTTTCAATTCTCTAACAGGACTCCCCTCTGATGGAATATGATTCTTGATTGGCTATTGTGAAGTTTCTTTTAAATCAAGTAGAGCAGGCTGGTGAAGGACCGAAAGGAAAGCCAGATGTGCTAGACCAACAATAGCCAGCCTTTACTCCTTAGCCGTTCGAAAGAAGATAAGGAGAGACTGTGGGTATTTAGCACCAACACTAGACTTAACCTGAAAATCTATTCTAGTGACAGGGGGTAGATAGAAGCTTAGGGAGCTATCAATAAGATCGAAAGCCGTTAATAGCACATTAGGTTGGGAGCCCCTTCAAGGCATCCTATTAGAGACATGCTCAGCCTGTCATGAGACCGTTGAGCAATTTGAGGCATAAAACAGGACATGTGAGCCCCGGTATGGATTATTAAGTGGTTAGACTAGAGGAGGATGGAGTTAGAGCAACAATGTAAATAGAATGACGAAGTAAATATAAAGTCAGTAGTAAATGGTTTAAAGGTAGGGTTAAAGTGAAAAATAAAAGCTAGGATTAAACAGATTTAACTTCCCATTGTCTGAGTTGGGTCAGGGACATCTATGCTTGAACTATTTCATGAACAACAACCCTGTGCACTTGTAGGAACTAGTTGAAGATAGCACCCATCACTAATTCAACTCCACCTCCACTTCATCCAATGATTACCCGCGACCGCGATGGCACACGTAAAGTCATCCAACGATTAAACCTGCTCAATGAAACTGCTTCTTCTGAACCCAAGACTTATCAACAGGCATCCAAAGATAGACATTAGTGCGATGCTACGAGTGAAGGGTACCAGGCTCTCAAAACCAATAACACATGGGTTCTCGTTCCACCTCCTCCTTCCGGTGTGAACGTTATTGGGTCCAAGTGGGTATATAGGCGCAAGTACAATTCTGATGGTTCTCTCGAGAGGTACAAAGCTAGGCTTGTGGTACAAAGCTAGGCTTGTGGCACAAGGTTTTAGTCAAAAACCAAGAGAGGACTATGGTGAGACTTATACTCCTATTGTTAAACCAGCAACCATTTGAACGGTGTTAACTCTTGCTTTGTCCTAAGGGTGGTCGTTACGTCAGTTAGATGTTAAAAATGCATTCTTGAATGGCTTCATTCAAGGAGATGTGTATATGAGATAGCCCCTAGGTTTTGAAGATTCTCAATATCCTTCCTATGTCTGTAAGCTTCAGCGTGCTTTGTATGGTTTAAAACTTAAAACAAGCTCCATGTGCTTGGTATTTTCGATTTGCAAGTTTTTTGTGCTCTCAGGAATTTGTGGCCAGCAAGTCAGATGGTTCCTTATTCATCCTAAAGTCGACACGGGGTGATGCTTTTCTTCTTCTCTATGTGGACGATATAGTCCTCACGGCCTCCACCCCTTCTCTACTTCAAACTCTTCTAGCCATGCTAAAAAGGGAGTTTCGGATGACTGATCTTGGTTCTCTACATTCTTTCTGGGTATTCAGGTTGTTCATGCTGCCGATGGTCTGTTGCTTCATTAGTAAAAATACTTACAATCTATTTTTGCAAGAGCTGGTGTCTCTGCTCTCAAATCTGCCACAACTCTGATGCAACCAAAGTTGGCTCTTTCTTTGCATCAGGGAAGTCCATTCTCTGCCGATGACCAGAGTTTATATCGAACAATTGTTGATGCCTTGCACTATCTTATGTTTACTCGACCTGATATTAGTTATGCAGTGAATACTGTCTGTCAGTTCATGCATGCACCCACTACTGAACACTGGTAGGCGCAAAAGCATATACTTCGTTATCTTTCCAGCACTAAGCAACAAGGTCTTCTTCTTCGTCCCACTTCTATTCGATAACTTGTTGCATATTCGGATGCAGAATGGACTGGATGTTTGGATACCCGTCGCTCTATTACCAGTTATAGTCTTTATTTAGGGAGTAATATGATTTCTTGGTCTGTTAAAAAGCAACGTACTGTCTCCAGAAGTAGTGCTGAATCTGAATATAGAGCTCTTGCCAGCACTGTGAGTGAGGTTTGTTGGCTGCGCTCGTTTTTAGGGGAACTTGGTTTTTCACCACAATTACCGGTTATCATTCACTATGACAATCTTTCAGCGACATATTTAGCACACAATTCGGTGCAACATTAGCGCACAAAAAACTTGAAGATTGATCTCCATTTTGTTCGAGAAAAGATTCAGTTGGGTCAAATTGTTGTTGTTCATGTTGGAGCTAATCAGCAGCTTGCTGATGTTTTCATGAAGTCCTTAGGTATTGTAGTTTTTCAATTTCAGTGTATCAATCTGTTTCTAGTTAATTTAGCCACCCTCAGATTGTGGGGGAGTGATAAGACTATAGGAATAGATAAGCCTAACAGATTAGAAAAGTCTAACTCAATAGGTTAGATAGTATTGTGATTGTAGTATATTTCTTCATTGTATATCTTATCATTGTATCACTGTCATCTAGAGTAAATATATACACACCAGGACTGCAGAAGATTGGCATCCTGAGTACTCTTTCTCACGTCCTTGTCAAGGAAAACAATTAGTAGGAGACGGCTGCAAAGTAGTGGTTTCCTTTCTACCATAATAGTATGAAGAAGGTAACTAGTTGTCAGAACTCGAAGAAATGAAGGCACATTGAGGCCACAGTTTAGAAATGGCTACTGCAAGATTCTGAAGGCGCCATTCAAGAAACCTGTAACCAATAAAAAGACAACTAATTGTAAGTTCAGGGAAGCAAGACAAATTAAGATTAGAAGAGTTACTGTGGCCAGAGACAGACCTTATGTAGAAGCTCTAGTTATCCTCTTTGATGTTGATAACGGAGGATACCTGCAGCATTGGGATGGTCCCGTTCAAACTGTTCCAGTAGCTCCAAGGATCCAACATTGCCTTGTCGAAGAGATGGGAGAGGAGGAGCTATTGGTATCCTCTTTAGCATCCGACACCAATGAACTTGAATTTCTTGGAGGGATTTGCAGATCAGTGCCTCGCCACAAATGCATGTGAGTTGTAACAGACCCCTTAGCTTCAATGTTCTTAATCTGGGGAGACTGTATTCAAAGTTGATGTTGCTCACAATCTCTTCTGCTATTATCTCCTCCATCATTTTACATTCTTCTACTTCAACTTGCTCAAGGTTTTGGAGATTTTGCAGCAATCCCAGTGGGAGCAGCTTCTTCATTCTGTGACATTTTACAACTTTAAGCAGCTTAATATGAATAAGAGTATTGCCGTACGATGCCAAGACCCGTGGCACGTTCTTTACTAGAATGGATAAGCTATCCAACTCAGAAAGATTCAGGGTCTCAAGTTTATTAAGTACATCAATAGATGACCCAGAACAGGATATTAAGCACTCTATTCCGTCACGAGCTCGAATGCGAATGAATTTGAGTTCAGTTGAATTATTTGAAGGAGATAAGCTCTTTGGACATGTGCAATGATCTAATAATTGTAGCTCTTCAACGCCTTCTGGAAGTTTATGAAATTCCCTAATGATATCACATCCTAACATCTCAACTCGTTTAACTGTTGGATATTCGAAATAGCCAAGAAAACAATTCACACCAATCCGGAAGCAGTTTAGTGGCTTTTCGTGCTTCTGAGACTGCACATAATTGTTGAAACCAACCAAGTTTCGAAACCCGCATTCCAGATCATTCAATTTCTTTAAGCCCCCTACCTCCTCTCCTTTGACTAAGGACTCATGGTGAAGGTGGAAGAACTGCAGAACGGAGAGATTTGGTAACATACCCTTTGGAAAAATCTTTAGAAGGGGGCATCGCATATTGAGGTACCTAAGGTTGTAGAGCATTGCCATTCCATCTGGTACTTTGTCAAGGGGGCACCATAGAGATTTAAAGCCTTCAGTTCTTGGAGCTTGGCAAGTGATGGTACATGTGTTAAAGAACGACAGCCTCTAAGCAGTTATGCAGTGAGTCTCACGAGATTGGAAATGGACTTTGGCAATTCTTTGATGGGCATTTCTGAAAGATCAAGAACTTTGAGGCCATGAAATTGCTTGAAGAAACCATCTGCAATATATTCTAACCTTGTGTTCCACCCTAGCAGAAGGGTCAACAGATTAGGACAGTGGGGTGAGTAGCCAGAAAGGATGTTCTCAATGTCATTACCAATAAATGAAGCTCTATGTAGGACCTTCGGCCAGATATCCACATCTGGCAATGCTCTTAATTGCTTACCGGCTTCAGCTATTGTAGGTGACTTCTCTCTCAATATTTAAAGGGCAACATCTCTAATCAAGTCATGCATCCTCACAAATCTCCCTAGAGTGTCTCCCAACAAGCCAAGGCTTACAAGTTTATTTAGCATGACAAGTTTATTTAGCATGACGTGGCCTTTATCAACCTCTTGTTCTCTACTCTTTCCTTCTTCTATTATTCTCTCACAAATCAAGAGCTTTATTAACTCCTCCCTTCCAATCAAAAAATCTTCAGGAAATAATGCACAATAGAGAAAACATTTCTGTAAAGATGACTCTTTCAAACAATCATAGCTGAATCTCAATGCAGAAAATACCTTTTGCTCCATGTCATCATCTTTTGTAAACTTTGATTCTCTTAGTTGAGCCAATGCATACCTGTTGGCTTTGATCTTCAAACTATTCAGACTAATCACAAGAACATCGATGTTGAGTCTCAAACATCGATGTTTTGATGATTCTGAAACTTCAGATAATCTGTCGAACAACTAGAACATCGATGTTGGCTCTAGAACATCGATGTTTAACGATTTTTGGAAATTAGCCGAACAGCTAAAACATCGATGTTTGGAACCCAAACATCGATGTTTGATGCACAACAGCTTCAAAAAATTTGGCCGTAAGCACTGTAACATCGATGTTTTTTGGAAAATTCCTAGAATTCTGCAGAACACTCAAGCTGACTTTTCAGGTTACTGTTCCATTAATTTTCTCTCAATTCTCTCAATCACTTGACTTGAACAATTAATGAGCAAGTCAAGAAACACTTAATGAACTGAAACACACTCAATTCACACTTATTTCACTTGATTGAACTAGATTACAACACTCAATATATAGGCAGAAAACCAGGCTATATTCCACTAACTTGCATCATGTTGACAGCTCAACACTTTGCTGTCCTAAGATGCTCATAATGACACAGCTCTTCTTTAATGGCACAACTCATAAAGAAGAGACACACAACACTAAAGATAACATAATTGATCAGCACGAATCAATAATTTAAGACACACTCAACTAACCCACTTAAAGCAATAATAGAGTGGATCCAACCTTAGTGTTACAGCTAGATCACACTAATGCAGCTTGATCACACATCACACTAGTGCAGCTTGATCACATAATCTAACAATACCTCCATTCACGTACATCATCCACTTCCTTCAAACTTTTTGCCATCACTTTAATAGCAAGTGGCAACCCAGCACATTCCCTTACGAAAGATTTCACAAGTGCTTCATCATCTATGTAACTATCAATCTCCTTCTTGAACAAATCCCAAGCTTCTTCCTCCAAGAGAGGTTCTACTTTGACATTATTCTTCTTGCAACCCATCTTTCTACAAACTTCCTGTGATCGGGTTGTAAAAATCAACTTGCAACCGTTTGGCCCCACTGGAAGTCCCACATCCTTCGTATCAAAATCATCCCATAGATCATCCAAGACAAGAATGAATTTCTGCTTTTTAAGCAATTCAACATTCAACGTTGCTGCCCTTGTTTTTCATCATCCTCCGCGGAAATATATAAGTTAACAGTCTTGACAATACTATCCTGTAACTTATATATGCTAAAATCTTGTGATACTGTAACCCAATTATAACTTGGAGGAAAAGAGTTTGAACTTCCGTGAAGCTGGTTGTACATATGAGTCATCAATGTGGTTTTTCCAACCCCAGCCATACCAAAAACTCCAATATTTTCAATGTCATCCTTCATTAACAAAGACCAAATCTCATCTTTAGCTTTCTCAAACCCTTGACCAACCAATCCTGATGTGAGGAATTGATACACCCTTGTCCCTATAAATCCATGAAATAGATATCAATTGAATTTGAATAGAAAGTAGGTAATTGAAAACAAAAGTGCAAAATCTTTTTACACTGAAAAAGAAAAATACAATAACTAATTATTGTTTTTTAATAAGAACTTTTTAACCATATTTTAACTTTAAACAAATATGTAATCCCTCTTTTCAAGCTTAAACCAAATCATATCTAATCCCTCTTTTGTCTTCAAACAAATGGACCAAGCCATCAGGTTGTTTTGATCGTTCTGTGACATTTGCAAGAAAGCTACATATTTCTTCATGTGAAATTGCATAGTCTAAACTTTGACAGCAATTGTTATATTACCTATGAATTCTCCAATTTTTTTCACAGTTTTCTCAATTATCTCGGACTCTTTCCTGCATATAATAAGAAGAGACAAAAAATGAAAGTCGTATACTCATTTGAAAAATAAATTGAGACTTGACAACATAACAACACTTGCACAAAATTGAATTATGTAAGGCATATACTGTTGGTTTGAGAGTCTATATGACTTGACAACATTAGTACACTTGTTTGTGTATGCTAACGTGTTTTCTTGAACAATTATCCCTTTCAAGCCACCAACATCGGTTAAAGCTTTTCTCCATTCCTTCACTGTCTCCTCCTCGTAAGCCTTTTCATGTTCAACAAAGCTAATCCTCTTGTTCCTGACATCTGATGGATTTACATGATAGAAAATAGGCAGAACATTGTGGCCGCCTTGTGCATGACGTTTCATAATACTCACAAGTTCATTTATGCACCATTTTGAGGAAGCTGTTGGAAATAGGACAGCAGCAAGCAGCAGGAGATTGCTTCACAATTCTGGAAATCTTTTAGAAAACTCAAGAACACTTAGAACACCTAGAAAATTTGATGAAGAATTATGATTCTGACACTGAAAGGTTGTTGTATTTGTGATCAAACAACCTTAGTTACTCTCAAGGAACACTCAGAAAAGGAAATAATTAGTGTTTAACAAATATCTCAAAGAATCACCCTCAAGAACTCATGAAGAACATCAAGAACATTCAAGCAGAAATTTCCAGAAATTTGAACAATCAACAAGGCACAAAGAACACACAGTTTGCACTATAAATACACTCAGGAATGAGAAAAACTGATTGGATTCTTTGTTCCAATACCAATTGGACTCAGGTTTTCCAATACATCAATTAGAGATTGAGCAGCACACTTATAGCTCACAAAATGTAGTCTACCAACATAGCTTCTAGGCTTTGGCATGCCTAGACACAATAATTAAGCATGCTAACACTGCATTCTCCAGAGCTAATCCTCACAACTACTATAAAATTAAAGTAAACATAGCATTAAAGACACATACAGATAATGCATTAATGACACAACAACTTGCAGTATCCTCTTTTCGAAAGAAAGACCAGCTCATCAATTCTTCAATATTCAAGACATCTGATCAACTTTAACACTCCCCCTTGATCGAATTGTCTTGCACATTGAGTTGTGACCTTAGGAACTCAAACCTTGGCTTTGGAAATGCTTTAGTGAACACATCAGCAAGCTGGAATTCTGAACTGCAATGCTCAACCAGAACCTCTCCTTCCTTCTCTGGTTCTTTAATCACATGATACATGATCTTGATATGTTTAGTCCTGCCATGATCAGTCGGATTCTTTACCATGGCTACTACAGACTTGTTATCACAGAGAAGTAAAGTAGGCAACTCCTGAACTTGATTCAAATCAACTAACAATTTTTGGAGCCAAATTAATTGATTTACTACGGTTGCTGCAGCCAAGTACTCAGCTTCTGCAGTTGATTGCGCAATGGCTGTTTGCTTCTTTAATCCCCAACAAATGACATTGCCATCAAACAAGAACACATAGTCTGTAGTGCTCTTCATATCCTCTAAACAACCAGCCCAATCACTGTCACAATATCCTACCAACTTGGCATCATTACTTGCTGTGAAATGAAGTCCAAAACCAGCAGTTCCTCTAATATACCTTAGGACTCTTTTTGCTGCTTCCGCATGACTCTTCTTAGGCTTTTGGAGGAACCTAGAGAACACATTTGCAACAAACACCAAATCTGGTCTTGTTGTAGTAAGATACATCAAACTTCCAAAAAAGCTTCTATACTCCTTTTCTTCCGTGATCTCCTCATTTTCATCATTCACACTCTTTACATTTGAAGTCAGGGGTGTGCTTACAAGTTTGCACTCATCCATTTTGAACCTCTTTAGCACATCCTCAGCATACTTTTGCTGTGAAATGAAGATTGAACCATCAACTTGAGCAACTTCCAAACCCAGAAAGTAGCTCATCAATCCAAGACCACTCATCTCAAATTCCTTTGCCATCTCCAACTTGAACTCCTGAATCAATTGAGCATCATTTCTGTAATTAACAAGTCATCAACATACAGAGACACAATCACAATCTTTGAATTATCCGGCTTCACATAAAGTGTATGCTCATTCACACTTCTATTAAAGCCTTTCTTCATGAAGTAGGCATCAATCCTACTGTACCAAGCTCTTGGAGCTTGCTTCAAGCCACAAAGAGCCTTATTCAACCTGTACACATGATCCTCCTTGCCTATTTCAGCAAAACCTGGGGGCTACTCAACATAGACTTCCTTTTTAAGGATGCCATTAAGAAAAGCGGACTTGACATCTAGATGATAAATTTTCCAGCCATTTTGAGCTACAAGAGAAATGAGCAATCTGATGATGTCTAACCTTGCCACATGAGCAAAAGTTTCAAAGTAGTCAATTCCAGGCTCTTGAGCATAGCCTTTAACCACCAGTCTTGCCTAGTATTTATTAATACTACCATCAGGATTGAGTTTCACCTTGTAAACCCACTTGACCCCAATCACCTTCTTGTTGCAAGGACAGGCAGCAAGTGACCATGTGTCATTCTTCTTGATCATCTCAATCTCCTCTTTCATTACTCTATTCTACTCATCAAATTGGGAAGCTTGATCATAGCAAGCAGGTTCTGAAATTGTCAAGTTGCACCTCTCATACACATCTGCCAATGACTTAACCTTCAGGGGAGGAGAATCTGAATCATAGTCTTCTTCATTCAAGCTTTCCTCTTCATTTTGCATCTGCTCAACAATACTTTCATGCCTTTCTACTTCATTTGTCTCCCAATTCCAGAGAGCATCTTCATCAAACTTGACATCTCTACTTGTCATTACTTGGCCTGTAATCACATTGAACACTCTATAGCCCTTAGATTGAGAGCTATAACCAATAAAGACAGCTCTTTCAGCTTTGCCATCTAGCTTCTTTCTCTTCACATCAAGAACATGAACATAGCACAATGAGCCAAAAACTTTCAGGTGCTTCACTGTTGGTTTCACACCACTCCAAGCATCAATTGGAGTCATATCCTTCACCGATTTTGTTAGTAACCTGTTGAGATGATACACTAAAGTGTAGGCTGCCTCTGCCCAAAATCTTTGTGGCATTTTCTTTTCAGCTAGCATACTTCTGACCATATTCATAATGGTCCTATTTCTCCTTTCTACTACTCCATTTTGCTGCGGAGAGTAGGCCACACTAAGAAGACGTTCAATGCCTTGGTTGCTGCAGAAATCTTCAAACTCAGAGGAAGTAAACTCCTTTCCTCTATCTGATCTCAATCTCTTCAAACTACATCCACTTTGAGCTTCTACTAGTGCTTTGAACTTTTTGAACACCATAAAAGCTTCAGACTTGCGCCTCAACATATAAATCCAGCACATTCTGCTGAAATCATCAATTAATAGCTGAAAATACAAGTTAACACCATTGGAAGGGCTTTGTATTGGTCCACAAAGATCAGTATGAACCAATTCTAGCTTCTCTCTGGCTCTCCAATTTGCTTGAGCTGGAAATGAATTTCTGTGCATCTTACCAACTTGACAAGGTTCAAAAACACCTTTCAACTCATTCAAAATAGGCAAGTCCCTAATCAAACCATTCATAGATGCATGCTTCAAAGATTGTAAGTTAGCATGACCACACCTACAATGCCATAAATGAGACTCATCTTGTCCACAAGCAACAAAAGCACTTTCAGCCACAAAATCCCATCTTACCGGAAAGCTATTGTTTTCCATTTTAACTTTGCCAAGTAGCTTGCCTTCTTTATCAACAATCACACAAAAATCACCCTTGAATTCAACAACATAACCATTCTTGCCTATTTGAGACACACTAAGCAAATTCTGCTTTAATGAGGGAACATGAAGAACATTATTGATGTACTTCATACCTTGATTGGTTTTGACAACAATGCCTTTGCCTTCTGCTTGGACAATCTTACCATTTGCAACTTTGACCTGAGGTGTCACTGACTTGTCTAGCTCCTCAAACCATCTAGAGTCACAAGCCATGTGGTTAGTGCACTCCCTGTCAATAAGCCATGTTCTTAAATTAGCTTTGTAATTTGGTGAAGACACCATGAGCATGAGCTCTCTCCTCTGAACTTCTTCTATTTACTGAGCATGTTCAGGTTGCATTTGCATGGACTGCTCTTGATTCTACTGCTTTGTATGCTTGGTTTTGCAGTATTTAGCAATATGCCCTGACCTCTTGCATATGTTGCACTTTTTAGTTTTGCAGCAGTTGCTCTCAACGTGACTGAGTTTGCCACAAATGCTGCAACCTGAAGTTGCTAGATCCTTTCCCTTACCAACTAAAATCTAGTTTCTGCCTTCATCATTTGACTCATTTAAGCCAAATTTCTGCACTTGTTTCACTTGAAGAGCAATCTCAGAATCAGCATCATCATCATCTTTAATCTTCATCCTTTGTTCATGAGCCAAGAGTGAGCCTATGAGTTCATTTATGGACAGAGTGGTGAGGTCTTTTGTCTCCTCAATCACAGTCACTCTTACTTCAAATCTTCTAGTAACCGTGTTGAGTGTCTTCTCCACTAGCTTTGAATGTGGAATCTTTTCTCCTTGGAGCCTCATTTGATTAGCAAGCCCCTGGACCTTTGATGTATATTCCTTCACCATTTCTCCCTCCTTCATTCTGATCATTTCAACTTTTCTTCTCATGGACTGTGTCCGGATTTGCTGAGCCTTTGCTGAACCTTGATACTGCTTTTCCAAAGTCTCCCAAGCTTCTTTTGTTGAATCATAGTTGACTATCAAAGGAAATATATCAGCATAAACAAGGGAAAACAAATAGGATATAGTAAGATTATGCTTCTGGAGATTCTCGTTGTATGCCTTCAACTGGTTTACAGAGAAGCCTTCGATGTCAACCTGAGGACATCCTTTCTCTATCATCTCCCATAAGCCATTTGCAACAAGGAAGGCTTTGACCTGGATTGCCCAATAATTGTAATTGTCACCATCAAAGATTGGAGGAATCGGCAGGCTTGACTTAGCTGAAGAATTCATAGCTAAACCCCTTAAGATCAATTATGCTCCGCTACCAATTGTTGGAAATAGGACAGCAGTAAGCAGCAGGAGTTTGCTGCACAATTCTGGAAATTTTCCAGAAAACTCAAGAACACTCAAGAACTCCTAGAACACTTGATGAAGAATTATGATTCTGACACTGAAAGGTTGTTGTATTTGTGATTAAACAACCTTAGTTACTCTCAAGGAACACTCAGAAAAGGAAATAATTGGTGTTTAACAAATCTCTCAAAGAATCACCCTCAAGAACTCATGAAGAACACCAAGAACATTCAAGCAGAAATTTCAAAAAATTTGAACAATCAACAAGGCACAAAGAACACACACTTTGCACTATAAATACACTCAAGAAAGAGAAAAAATGATTGGATACTTTGTTCCAATACCAATTGGACTCAGGTTTTCCAATACATCAACTAGAGAATGAGCAACACACTTATAGCTCACAAAAGTGTAGTCTACCAACATAGCTTCTAGGCTTTGGCATGTCTAGACATCATTAATTGAGCATGCTAACACTGCATTCTCCAGAGCTAATCCTCACAACTACTATAAATTAAAGTAAACATAGCATTAAAGACACATACAGATAATGCATTAATGACACAACAACTTGCACTATCCTCTTTCAAAAGAAAGACTAGCTCATCAATTCTTCAATATTCAAGACATCTGATCAACTTTAACAGAAGCATAAGTTTTTGAGAGTACAACAATGGATGATTTTGACTCTCCAATAGCTTTCGGGAGGTTTGATCGAATCTCCTGTCCTATTGGAATGCTCTCATCATAAAAAAAACACTAGATATCGTCCCCTTACTAGCTCCCTTTTGAGGTGATCCGCGAAAGAATATCGAGTATATAGACCTCTAGAACTCAAGAATATGTCGTAATGAAGATATCGACATGTGGAAGAGGAGGGTTGTTCTTCTCGTGGATTATTCTTTTGTTTCTTCAATGTGGGTACCATGATGTATCGTGGAATGAGTATATATCTTCTTGTATCAGCAAAGGTTCCGGTGAACTTACAAAACTGTATAGAGTACAAGGATAAGTGCTTGCAAAACCATCAGGTTGAATAATTTGATGGCATAATCTGAATATGTTTAGAGCGAAAAGCATGAGGGCCCAAAAAATACAAATAATAAAAAGATTTGTCTATCCCGTTCCTTCTTTTTGCTAAATAACTGTGGAAATATTTCAATTTGTTAAATACAACTTCCTGAATATAGTAAAGGAGAGTATTAGAATATCATCGAGCTGCATAGGAAGAGAGGAAAGCTTGCAAGTTGTTATATTTTGCCTTTTTTGTTTCTGCAGTTGTGCCCTTTAATGCAATACTTTGTTTCTGCACTTCTTTTGATAACTTCACTGTTTATTTGCTCACCGTTATCTCAATTGAACATACAACATTATCTACTTGTATGACACTTTACATGGCATCAAAGACGACGAAGAAGAAAGTGAGGTTAGGTAGTACCTCACCAGGATGTATGATGGTCATATACCTGTTTATGGAAGGAGACCTTGCTTCTTCATTGAACTGCAAGATTTAAAAAGCACACAAAAATCTCAATGATTCATCAAAAATAAATCAACCAAAGGACACTAGAAAAAAGGATCACGCACAAACCGCAAGATCATTGTAGAGAATGGTAGTGACCTCTGCAACATTGCTATGAATGTAAAGACATCAATTCATAAGTCATAACACACCTGTTTTGGCTTTAAAAGAGTCTTGCAGTTACCAAAAGTCAACCAGACTTAATATATAGAAAACGCTGTTGGCTTTTTCTCAAACAAACATCGATGTTGAGAATTGTAGCATCGATGTTTGATCACAATGAATATCAAACAATCCGGCCGAAGGATTAGAACATCGATGTTTAAGCTAAAACATCGATGTCTTGAACACACTGGAACTTCAAACGATTCTGCCGATTGCTTAGAATATCGATGTTTAGCTCAAGAACATCGATGTTTTTCTGAGAAATTTCCAGAAATCTGCAGAAACCAAGAGGCTGATTTTCTTGGTTACTGTTCTACTGATTTGCTATCTAATCACTCACATTCTTTTGTTTTTAACCACTCTGAACATCTCAGAGTAACAATGAAGTGAAACACCAACGTTTTCTAACTTGATTTCACTTAAGAAAACTAATTACAAGACTCAATTATATAGGCAAAAAAACAGCCTATAACCCAACCACTCCACTCAACTTTGACAGCTCACACTTGCTTTTCCTAAGATGCTCAAAATGGCACAACACTTAATGGAAACATTACAATTTAGGATAACATAATCAAAGTACAATAATCATAAAACACACTCACCACTCACACACTTGAATTAATAACTAAGTGGACCCTAACTTAGTGCTACAGAATTCCAGCAACTAGTTCATATTTCCAACAAACACAACTTAACATGTTCTCCTCTCCTTCCAAGAAAGTGCCAAGAAGCTTTTGTAAAATGTCAACTGCACCCAGCACAATTAAAAATATGCAACGCATGATGATTGCTAACATTTTTCCTTAATATTTGTTGGCAAGGTGGAGAGGAGATTCTCCAATAAATTCACCATAAAACATACCTCAGCATCACCCAAAAAGAAAGGAGTCAAAGATCACAGTAAATACCCAATTGCACCATCCAGTTACAGGGTCAAGATGTTCTGCCAAATGTGAAGCCTTTGAGTGCCAATATGCTGCAAACCAGTTCATGATTTAATGAGCTTAAGATACTTGTAACTGAGCATCATTCAACCTGTAGCTCTTCCGATGCCTTCTGGTTCGAATTAGTGTGTGGTTTATGTTATTCAGAGCCTGTATACAATTGTTGAAACAAAACAATATAATGTCAGGAAAAGCACATCACCAACTCTTACTAATTCCTCAAGCCTCCCACCTCCTTTCCTCTAACCACATGTACCATCTTTTGGTACAATTTCTATTCGGTTACATTTCATATCACTTTATTTTCTTAGTCATTATTAGCAAGGGAAAAATATACATGTATCCTGCATCTCTGTGTGGCTTAAAATCAAGCTACTACTATAGGGATGAGGATTTGTTCCTACAAAGGCTATCCAAAGGATACTCTGATGACCTTGCATGCTCAATGATAATAACTGAGAACAAGTCAACTAGAAGAGGAAACTGCAGAAAGGTGGTATTCCTATGTAATAAAAAAGTAAGAAAAAAATAAATTGTGATCAGCAGCCAGTATGGTCAACAAAGGTATACCTCTAAGAAAATACTATTTCAAGACTCCAAATATGTCTTAAATGAATCGGAACCAATCAACAAAAAGAATCAAGTTGGTATAAAAAGAAAAAGTAAGAAACTCTGTATGCATATGGAGTACAACAGTAAACAAATTTCCAACAAAACCACCTTGTAGAATAATTTAATGGCATAATGAGAATGGAAGTTATATCAAATCGCGGTGGTGGAGTCTTACAACGAGGTTACATTTTAGAAAACTACCTTGTCACTTTCTAACATTCTATATTGGTGTTCT
Organism: Turnera subulata; assembly: GCA_028386065.3. Taxonomy (NCBI): domain Eukaryota; kingdom Viridiplantae; phylum Streptophyta; class Magnoliopsida; order Malpighiales; family Passifloraceae; genus Turnera; species Turnera subulata. The sequence goes on along the minus strand of JAKUCV010003964.1, from coordinate 184,855 downwards.
CTGTATACTAAAGTCAGGGACTCCTTGGTGCGATCCTTTTTGTGGTATCAATTTCAAATGTGAAATTGTAATATCCTTAGAAAATGAATTCATTTCGCATATGGAATTAATACCAAACAGGGGTGGGGAGACTTTGGCATTGCTAGATAAAGAGCATTGCCGCTGCAGAACACGAGAGCATTGCTGCACCATCTTTTAGAATGTTTGATATAAAATGCGGATGAAATGTGTTGCTCAATATCCTCGTAAAATGAGAAAACCTTTGAAAACAAGAAGAGTATTGCTGGTCTATGTATATTAAGTGTGTCAATGGTGTTGGCTTTTCTTTCTTCAATCAATTTGATAGAGCTCAAGAACATCGATGTTGAACTCAAAACATCGATGTTTCAAGCACACGGAATCTTCAAATAATCAGGCAGTAGTTTTTGAACATCGATGTTGAAATGCTACTGGTCTTCGAATAATTCACCAAAATGCTTTGAACATCGATGTTTGGTTTAAAACATCGATGTTTCTTCACACTGGAACTTCAAACAATCTGGGCAGAACTCAAGAATATCGATGTTGTGGCTAGAACATCGATGTTTTCTGGGAAATTCTGGGAAATTTCCAGAAAACTGCAGAACTCGCAAAAGCTGGTTTTTTGGGTTACTGTTCCATTGGTTTTCTCTCAATTCACTCAATCACTTGTCTTGAACACTTAATGAACAAGTCAAGAAACACTTAATGAAGTGAAACACACTGAATTCACTCTTATTTCACTTGTGAAATTCAGATTACAACACTCAATATATAGGCAGAAAAACAGCCTATATTCCACTAACTTGCATCACTGTTGACAGCTCAACACTTTACTGTCCTAAGATGCTCATAATGACACAGCTTTTATTTAATGGCACAGCTCATAAAGAAGAGACACAAAACACTAAATATAACATAATTGATCAGCATAAATCAATAATTAAAGACACACTCAACTAAGTATTACAGCTAGATCACACTAATGCAGCTTGATCACATAATCTAACACTCCCCCTTGACCAAGCTGCTTTTCATATTCAATATATTCTTCAACAAATCAAACCTTTTCTTGGGCAAGGGCTTTGTAAACAGGTCTGCCAATTGCATTTCGGAGGAGTAGAATAAGACTTGAACTTCTCCTTCACTTTCAGCTTCTCGAATCACATGAAATCTAATCTTGAAATGCTTAGTCCTACCATGATTAATTGGATTCTTAGTCATTGCAATAGTAGAGTGTGTGATCGCTCACCTTCGGCAATCGATGGAGTCGCCACCCAAGTTTTATTGGCCATGGAAAAACTCAGGAAAAACCACAAGATGACTCGTTTATACCCACAAAGCAACCAGATTTGCTAACCAAAGATGCCGGATTCGGGGGTTCATCATAGATAGGAAGGTATTAGGCACCCCATCCATACTTGGGCGAAATAATATGCAATTTAAGCGAATTTATGTGTTTTGGTGCATGTGTGCATGTGTGTAAACCAGAATTCAACAACCAAACAAACAATAATAATATGTAATAAAATCGACATCACAAGAGAAGAAAAAGAAAACAAACAATTTGGCTTGCGTCTCCACTACTAGAGACATCCTACGTACCCCGGTTGGGTTCAAAGCTCACGTAGTTCTTGATTTAGAATCAGAACTCAAGAAAACATGTCAGTATCAGCATACAAACACAGAAAACTCTCAGCAATCAGATAAAATTAAAAGGATAGAAATCTAGTTACCACCGAGGGTGCGTTCTTCGACGTTGTTCGCGTTCGATGCGTGTAAAGCGCCTCCAATCACTTTCCGTTCCTCAACTCCACGTTGATTGTGTTTGAAATCACTGCAAAGACAACACTAGATAACACACCATGTTAAATCTAGCAAAGAAAAAAAGCAATAGAAATTGAAAGACAAAGCGAGTCAAGAGAGTATCTCCAAGCTAAGGCGCTTTAGGGTGTGTGTAGAGAACAATTCGATCGATTGAGGGTTATAGCAGTACCCAATCGTCAAAAAAACCGTCTAACCCGCTCCCCAACCTTCTCTATATCCAGCCCTAGGGACCTTTATATAGTGTTCAATTTCGTGTATAGGCCGGTTTGGAGCTCCTAAATCAGATTGGAAATAAAGTCCTTGACTTGCACTCCAAGTCGGTGCTTTTCCTCTTTTGTAACCCGTAACTTGCACGCCACTTTCCGACTTGTAGACGACGAAACCAGACTCTGGGCCCTTCTATAAAGTTCTAGGTAATTCTTCTAGCTTTCTGACCATATAAAGACATCCTAAATTGGACGTCTGTAGCTCGAGATATCGCGAAAATACTGGGCCTGGGTCGGCACAGAAAAATCTGCTCTCTGGGCTGGAATCGACTGAATGCTCCTCCCAGTAGACAACTCCAAAAATTATGAAATTTATATCAATGGAAAGATATGGAAGTCTATTTTCTTTTCCAACTGGTTTCACTTGATTTCTATGTCTAGATCTTCTGATATCTCAAATTACTCAGCTGTGCTCACTGCAGAAAAGTTTCCTAAACTGGGACGCATAGCTTCTTCTTATTTTGTCCGGGTTTCCCATTCTTACGTGCAAAGACCAGAAATTCGTGCTAAGTGCGTGGATTTTCCATTAATTTTATTGAATTCACAATGATAAATCAAACGAACAAACTAATGGCTAAATTTGAGTGTTCACAGATGCCCCTCGTTGGAGAGGGTCTAAGAATTTAGGCACGAACCAACGCAATAGAACTTGCAAATTTAGGAAGAAATAACGTGGATATGCTGAATGCGATGCTGCTTACTGACAATGTTTACTTACGGTTTCATCTACCTGGGGAGTAATGAAATATGTCATGGGAGAGATGCAAATGACACAACCATGCGAAATGATGCGATGGCTACTCTTGAAGCAAGACAAAAAAGAGATTATGCGTAACGATGCAAAAGATGTCAAAGCGTAACGATGCCGTGACGAAACCATGCGAAACGATGCAAATGGTAAGTTCATGAAAATGTTATGCGAAACGATGCAACAACAAAGCCATGCGGAACGATGCAAATGGCACATTCTTGAAACAAAGAGTATGATGTCATGCGCAACGATACAATGACAAAACCATGCGTAACGATGCAAATGGTGAAACTTGAAGAGGAGATATTAAGGCGTTATGCGTAACAATGCAATAACAAAACCATGCGAAACGATGCAAATCGTTAATTCTTGAAGTATGTAATGGATATTGATCCTAACCATGCAATAGATGCGAATTTTAGATGTTATGGTGAGCCTAGAGCGTGCGCTAGATGTTATGATGAGCCTAGAGCGTGCGCTATATGTGATACTGTAAAGGAATAGATGCCTTGAATTGTTTGAAACATTAGATGTTCTTTGAATCTTGGATGCTTTGCCATCGTGGATCCGCAGGGGAATGATTAAAACAAAGTTTACGGTGATGCCAAACCCTCATGAAATGGTTTTTGAAACCCTCTAGTCGAGTTTAAAATCTTGAAAACAAAACACTCTCAAATATAGATTGAATAAAGTGTCAAAAAGAATGGACAGCATCAAAAGCGGTGCTGGCGGCCACGGGGAAGCTCCGGGCGGTCATGTAGAGGCGGTGGTGGTCATGGGGCCCAATTTCGAAATCCAGGTCGGTTTTGGAATCCAAATTTTGATGGGAGAAGGGTCCAACTGACTTCTAACCCCTATAAAAGGAACCTAAGACCTTTGGGGAAGTGTATAATCACTTGAGAACACATATTTGAGTGCTAGAACACCATGGGTGACAATTTTCATGCTAAAGTGCAAGCTTGGATGAAGAGCATCCCGAAGTACATCCAATACGACTTCTTAGATTTGAAGAGGTTGTTTAGCCTAAGGCTTGTGCAAGTTCAACCAGAGCTGATAAGAGCTGCAGCCATGTTTTGGGATAGGGAAAATCATGTATTCCGTTTTGGAAAAGATATGATGGAGCTTTGCCCAACGGTGGAGGAGTTCGACGCCTTCCTTGGAGCAACTACAAGCAACACCGAGGATCAACTCACTGGGGAGACAAAAGATAGGAAGATAGTTGCAGCATCATATAATGCTCCATATGTGAAGAGTGCATGCTCTTATCTAGCAATATCTAAAGAATGGTGGAATCCTCTCTTGATAGATAAAGAATACATCGACCTAGAGCCCTTGATCGCCTTATACCACGGAGATGGAGATGAAACGCTCGGGAGCAGCTGGAGAGAAATAAGAAAACAGGTTCTATCCTTCGTCATGATGAGTGAATTCCTATTGAAGACACGCGACGGCATGGGTCACATCATTCTTGGAGAATATGTCAAGCAACTATACCAAGGGCATAGCATTGTTCCTCTTGTAGTGGGCGAGACCCTTAACGCGCTAGATGCTCTTGCGGATGACTTGAATGGACCAATTGGTGGCTCTCCATTGCTTCTACAGATGTGGCTATGTGAACATCTCAAGATCATTGAAAAACCGATATCATCAAAGTATACATCAGTTGGGTACTCAACTAGGCGTCAACTGCAACACTTTGCAACTATGAAGGAGTGGGTCTCCTATATGCACCACTTGACATCCCATGACATATTGTGGCGTTGTGATTGGCTGAAAGTTAATCGCATGGCGAGAGACACGTCTAATAATGAAGTGGTGCTACTACCCGGTATGAAGCAATCTACTTACTACAACATAGCACGGTTTATGAGACAGATTGGACGAGCTCAATCAGTTCCTTGTATGATCACACCTCCTATCCAAGGGATGATGGATGGCAAACTCGTGGGTTATATAAGTAGGAGTTGGACCCACTTGACTTGGATTGGCGTAGGGACACAGGCATTGGAGCCACCTATTGCGAGGTATGTGCAATGGCTAAGGGATACTACCGAACCACTGGAGAAGGTATTACGCGCGAGGCGAAGGAAAATTATGGGCAATCCTGAACCGTCTAGAGCTGAGTCCGTGGGACACAATGAGTCAGAGGAAGAAGATGATGACCAAGATTGGAGGCATAAATGCCCTAGGCATTAGAGATTTATGATAAAGAATGTTATTTTCATTTATGAGCATGCATAATAACAATCAGACCGAATAAATTCCAGTTTTTTAGTCAACTTGGGAACTTTTATTTTGATATAATAATAAGAGATCGGACCTTTGTAGGCTTCCTACGTATCTGTGCTTTGCTTTCTTTTGGTTATTTGGATGAATTTTGATAGATTGTGAATGGGAAGGGTGTTGTGGTGTTTACACAGAATCAGGTCTACGTAGTTCTTTGAACAATGCTTTGAGCGCTACACATAGTATTTCTTGAGTTGATCCATGTTGACCGGTTCCTTGAACTCGTTGCCGTCTAGATCTCGAATTCTTGTTGCCCCTCCAGGAAGGATTTCCTTGAGGATGTATGGTCCACACCAATTAGTCTTGAATTTGCCCCTAGGATCATGCACCGGTTGCCGTATCTCCTTAAGCACTAGGTCACCTTCTTTCAGTGCACGAGACTTAACCCTTTTGTTGAATATGCGTGCCATACGCCTTTGATAGCCTTGAACATGGTATAAATCTTGCAAACGCTTCTCATCAAGCAGCGAGAGCTGGTCTAGGCGTTCTTGAGCTCATTGTGTCTCGGGAATATTGCTCTCATGGGCCACCCTTAAAGATTGGACCTCAAGTTCAATAGGGAGCACAGCCTCCATGCCATATACAAGTGAGTACGGTGTAGCACCAGTGGATGAACGGATGGATGTACGATATCCCCATAATGCCAATGGTAGCTTCTTTGACCATTCTCGATGTGTAGAAAGTGTCTTCTTGATGATTGTCTTGATGTTCTTTTTGGCTGCTTCCACAGCACCGTTAGTTTGAGGTCGATAAGGCGATGACTTGTGATGCTTGATGGCATAGCGGGCACATAACCTTTCCACATCGGCTTTGAAGTGAACCCCATTGTCAGATATTAACTCGAAGGGAACGCCATACCGGCAAATGATGTTGTTGTGGATGAACTTAGCAACTTTCTTAGCATTGAGGACGGCGAAGGACTCGGCTTCAACCCATTTGGTGAAATAATCAATAGCCACAAGGATGTACTCGTGCCCTTTAGATGACTTAGGAATGATCTTGCCGATGATGTCAATACCCCATGTAGAGAATGGCCAAGGTGATGACAATGGCGTAAGAGGAGATGGTGGAAGATGTTTCAGCTTGGCGTGCACTTGACGTGTATGACATGACCTAACGTGTTTAGCACAATCGGCATCCATGGTGGACCAATAGTAACCCAATCGGAGGATTTTCCGAGCTAGCATGTCTCCACCCATGTGTGGACCTTTGTCTCCTCCATGCACCTTTTCCATGATTCTTTGAGCTTCATTGGCATTGACACAGAGCAAATGAACCCCGCTGGCATGTCTTTTGTACAACTTACCAGCGCATAGGATGTATCCAATGGCGAGTCGTTTTAAAGTCTTTCTTTCTTTGCTAGTTGCATGCTCAGGATAGGATCCATCGTGTAACAAATTATAAATGTCGGTGTACCAATGTTGCCCCTCAGCATTTAGATTATTCAAGGTGTAGGAAGGTTGATCCATTTCGGCCACAGTGATTGCCATAATAGTCTCTTGATCAATGCAAATAGTATGGATTAAGTTCTCGAACCAAGGCTTTGGCATTGCAGTCCCTTGGTGGAATGATGGCTCAGCATTCTTTTGGATTCCAATGGGTAGGATAATGGCATTTCTAGGCATACCAATCATAGATGCTAACATGGCAAGTGAATTGGCGAATTGATTACTCCTTCTAGGGACATAATAGAAAGCAATCTCCTCGAACATAGCGGCAAGGCCTTGTAAATATTCGTGATAAGGCATGAGCTTGTCTTCCTTGATCTTCCATTCACCCATGACTTGTGAAATAACCAGAGCAGAGTCTCCATACACACGAATGCGCCGTATACCAAGGTTGAATGCGGTTTCAAGCCCAATAGTACATGTTTCATATTCAGCTATGTTGTTCGTGGCTCCAAACTCGAGTTTGCAAGATAAAGGGTAAGTAACCTTGTCGGGTGAAATGAGGATAATACCGGCGCCGAATCCACTTCCATTCACGGCTCCATTGAAGTACATCTCCCATGTAGGAATAGTTATGGTCATAATACCTTCGTCGGGGAATTGTGGCTCGAACCTTTCATCATGAGTTACCGGTTGAGAGGCTAAGAAGTCAAATACGGCGCTACCTTTGATGGCCTTTTGGGACACGAACCGAATGTCAAATTGAGATAAGATAGCGACCCAACAAGCCGTTTTACTACTTGGCACTGGTTTCTCTAGGAGATACTTGATAGGGTCCATGCGGGAGATAAGCAACACCTCGTGTGTCACAAAATAATGTCTCAATTTCGGGCAAGCCCAAGTCAATGCGACACATGTCTTCTCGATCATGTTGTACTTGGCTTCATAGTGAGTCATCTTCTTGCTCAAGTAGTAGATAGCATGTTCCACTCGGGATTGGGGAAGATATTGCGCGAGCATAGCGCCCATGGCATTGTCAGTCACAGTGAGATACAATAGGAGTGGTTGACCCGATCTTGGCGGTTGTAGCACGGGAGGATTGGATAAGTACTCCTTGATTTGATCAAAAGCATGTTGGCAATCATTATTCGACTCGGTGGATGCCCCTTTTTTCAAAAGTCAGTGAATGGGCGTACAAATACTCGATAATTGTGCAATGAACCTACTTATGTATTGTACACGACCAAGGAAGCCTCGGACTTCTTTCTCAGTTCTCGGAATTGTCATCTCTTGAATTGCTTTGATCTTATTCGGGTCGACCTCGATTCCTCTTTCACTGACCATGAAACCGAGTAGCTTACCGGCCTTTACACCAAATACACACTTTTGCGGGTTGATCCTCATGCCGAATTTCCTACATCTCTCGAAGAATCACCGTAGATTGGGCACATGTAGCTCGTTGGTTTGCGACTTGACGATCATGTCATCGACATATACTTCTACTATGTCATGCATCATATCGTGAGTGAGAGTAGTAGCCATTCGTTGGTAGGTGGCGCCGGCATTGATGAGTCCAAAGGGCATTACCTTGTAGCAAAAAGTACCTCATTCCGTGCAAAAAGCCGTCTTATGCTTATCCTCAGGTGCCATGAGTACTTGGTTGTAACCGGAAAATCCGTCCATAAATGATAAGAGTGCGTGACCCGTGGTTGCATCAACTAGAAGATCGATATGAGGTAGTGGAAACTCGTCCTTAGGGCATGCCTTGTTCAAATCTCGATAGTCGACACACATGCGAACCTTGCCGTCCTTCTTCAGTACCGGGACGATGTTGGCTAACCATTCGGGATAGTCTATCACTTCTAGGAATCCGGCTTGGAGTTGCTTTTCCACCTCTTCCTTTACCTTGAGTGCCCATTGAGGTTGAAGACGACGCGCCTTTTGCTTGACAGGTTTGGCATTTGGAAAAATCGGGATACGGTGTTGAGCGATTTCGGGATCGATACTGGGCATATCTTTGTAAGACCATGCAAATACATCCACATATTCTCGAATCAAGGCGGGGAGTTCATCTTGAATACTATCAGGTAGTGTAGCACTTATTTTGGTTATTTTAGGTTCAATTTCAGTTCCCAAGTTGATTTCAATTGATTCACCCTCATTAGAATGAGATAGAGTAGGTGATTAATGGAATTTATTTAGCTCATCGTCACTAAGCACATCATCCATGCAAATAACATTATCATCACAAACACCAATGTAAGGGAATGTAAGCTTCGTATTATTCTTTGAAAAACGGAAAACATCATTATCCTCAAAAGTATTAGATGACTCAAATTGAAAATCGGGAGGACGACATGGGTGCCCCTCTTTATTATCAAAAGAAAATGCGGAATCAGACTCGACATCGAAATCGCCTACGCGCCTAGGTGGCTTGCTCCATTCCCATTGCTTTAAAGGTTCTAGGATATGGGTGATCATATGTCTCTCATGCTTGACTTCATGCTCCAAGCACATATCTCCAAATAAACCTTCGAGGCCATAATCTTCGCCGAAGTCCACATAGTCGTCCAAGTTAATGAGCATCATGCACTCTACCTCCTCCACGGGGTGAGTCCAACAATCCTTCTTCGAAGATAGCGCCAATGGCATTATGTGTAGGCAAAGGATTTGTCTTGGTGTTTGGCTTTGTCGTAGGGAGGATCTTCCCCTGATCAATCAAGTCTTGCACTAGATGGCGCAAACAGAAGCAATCATCGGTACCATGCCCCTTGGATTGGTGATAATTGCAATACTTGCTTTGGTCGCCCTTGAGATTAGGAGTGGTAGATGGCTCCAATGGCGTTATGACGTTTTGTGCAACACAAATCTTCAAGACCTTGCTAAGTGGCATGGACAATTGAGTGAATTGCCTTTTAGTACTACCTAGTTGAATGGGAGCATTTGTATCGACATTGTTCACATCCGCGGACTTCTTATTGGCGCTTGTACAATAGTTCTTTCTTTGGAAAGAGTTCTCGTTGTTGACCTTGATTTTGCCAGATGTTATTGCATCCTCTAATTGAGTTCCCACGCCAATAAGAGCCATGAAGTTGGGATAATAGTTGCTCACCATGCGGTCATAGTAGATAGGTTGCAAGTTCTTGATCACCATTTGGACTTGATCCTCCTCGGATGGGCGCTTCACCATTCGGGATGCCTTGTTGCCCCACCTAGTAATGTACTCGGAGAAAGTCTCTTGAGCTTGTTGCTTCGTAGTCTCGAGATCCCTCTTGGTGACATCAACGGCGATGTTGTACTTGTAGTGATCCACGAATTCCTTGCAAATATCCTCCCACTTAGAAACACGGTTGTCATCCAATGACATGTACCATTGTAGTGCCGCCCCTCCTAAAGAGCATTGGAAGAGTTGTGCCATTAATTCCGGTCCAATTCCCATGGGGTAGAGAGTGCGAACATAGATTTTCAAATGAGTGTGTGGCATGGACGATTTTTTTTAATTATTTTTTTTGTTTTTGATTTTTTTTTTGGAAAATTTATTTTTAGAAAAATATAAATCAGCTCCTTAATTAGTTTTGAAAAAGGAAATTTTGCAAAAACAAGTTAAAAAAAAATCGACTAGGGTTTTTTTTATTATTTTGGAAAACATGAATGCACAATTAATTTGGATCCACGAAAGGCAAGCATAATTACACAACATATTTCCATACAAGGCAAGTACCCCTAGGGTTTCGCTCAACTACATGCAAGGGTATGCAGGCTGGTTGGGGGCCAAATAACCGCTGCTATGGGTGGTTCAGCCTACTCACATGTGACATGAGTGGTGCCGCGTGAGGTCGCAGGCCGAGGTGCCCAATCTAAGCGCGCGGCGGGTAACGGACAAATCGCATGCCACGATCACCATAAGTGATGGTATGCCATGGGCAAGGACTCGTCGCGCCCCCTTAAGGTATAGGTTAAACACGCAATAATCAATGCAAGCATGCAAGTGACACATAACAAAACACAAAACTCAAGCGAAAATTGCACATTATTTCTTAAACCCACTAGAATCCCCAGTGGAGTCGCCAAACTGTAATCACTCACCTTCGGCAATCGATGGAGCCACCACCCAAGTTTTATTGGCTGTGGAAAAACTCAGGAAAAACAACAAGATGACTCGTTTATACCCACAAAGCAACCAGATTTGCTAACCAAAGATGCCGGATTCGGGGGTTCGTCATAGATATGAAGGTATTAGGCACCCCATCCATGCTTGGGCGAAATAATATGCAATTTAAGCGAATTTATGTGTTTTGGTGCATGTGTGCGTGTGTGTAAACCAGAATTCAACAACCAAACAAACAATAAAAATATGTAATAAAATCGACATCACAAGAGAAGAAAAAGAAAACAAACAATTTGGCTTGCGTCTCCACCACTAGAGACATCCTACGTACCCCTGTTGGGTTCAAATCTCACGTAGTTCTTGAATTAGAATCAAAACTCAAGAAAACATGTCAGTATCAGCATACAAACACAGAAAACTCGCAGCACCGAGGGTGCGTTCTTCGACGTTCTTCGCGTTCGATGCGTGTAAAGCGCCTCCAATCGCTTTCCGTTCCTCAACTCCACGTTGATTGTGTTTGAAATCACTGCAGAGACAACACTAGACAACACACCATGTGAAATCTAGCAAAGAAAAAAAGCAATAGAAATTGAAAGACAAAGCGAGTCAAGAGAGTATCTCCAAGCTAAGGCGCTTTAGGGTGTGTGTAGAGAACAATTCGATCGATTGAGGGTTATAGCAGTACCCAATCGTCAAAAAAACCGTCTAACCCGCTCCCCAACCTTCTCTATAGCCAGCCCAAGGGACCTTTATATAGTGTTCAATTTCGTGTATAGGTCGGTTTGGAGCTCCTAAATCAGATTGGAAATAAAGTCCTTGACTTGCACTCCAAGTCGGTGCTTTTCCTCTTTTGTAATCCGTAACTTGCACGCCACTTTCCGACTTGTAGACGACGAAACCAGACTCTGGGCTCTTCTAGAAAGTTCTAGGTAATGCTTCTGGCTTTCTTCCCATATAAAGAAATCCTAAATTGGATGCCTGTAGCTCGAGATATCGCGAAAATACTGAGCCTGGGTCGGCACAGAAAAATCCGCTCTTTGGGCTGGAATCAACTGAATGCTCCTCCCATTAGACAACTCCAAAAATTATGAAATTTATATCAATGGAAAGATATGGAAGTCTAATTTCTTTTCCAATTGGTTTCACTTGATTTCGATGTCTAGATCTTCTGATATCTCCAAATTACTCAGCTGTGGTCACTGCAGAAAAGTTTCCTAAACTGGGACGCATAGCTTCTTCCTATTTTGTCCGGGTTTCCGATTTTTACGTGCAAAGACCAGAAATTCGTGCTAAGTGCGTGGATTGTCCATTAATTTTATTGAATTCACAATGATAAATCAAACGAACAAACTAATGGCTAAATTTGAGTGTTCACAGAGTGATTGTCACAGAATAGCTCCATAGGTTCTTCTTGCTCCATCTTTAAATCCAACATAATCTTTCTGAACCAAACTACTTGATTTACAGTTGAAGCAGCAGCAAGGTATTCTGCTTCAGCTGTGGATTGAGCAACAATAATTTGTTTCTTGGAACACCACGAAAATGCATTTGAGCCAAGCAAGAAAACATAACCAGTTGTGCTTTTCATGTCATCCACACTTCCAGTCCAATCATTGTCACTATATGCCTTTAGTTTTGCATCTTTGGATGAGCCGTAATGTAGACCAAGATCAGTAGTACCTTTGACATATCTTAGCACTCTCTTCATTACAGCAGAATGACTCTTCTTGGGGGCATTGAGAAACCTTGATAGTAAATTTGTTGCAAATAGTAGATCAAGTCGAGTTGCTATAAGGTACAGCAAGCTCCCTACACAGTTTCTGAACATCCCGATTTCAGCATCTTCTTCATCTTCATTCTTTGCAAGATTGATGTTTTGGATCAATGGGGTTGGCACTGGTTTGTAAGTGTCCTTCTTGAATTTTTTCAGAATAGATTCTGCATATTTTTTCTGAGAAATCATAATTCCTTCTTCACATTGCATCACCTGCATTCCAAGGAAGTAGTGCATCAGCCCAAATCTGACATTTCGAACTCTTTCTTCATTTCAGTCTTAAAAACTGAAATTTTGTAATGATCCGCTCTGGTGATTAGCATATTGATGCACACGCAATATGCATAGTTTTAGGCATGATTTTAGGCATAATATGCGCTCATTCTGTCATGATTATATGCCTTCTATGCATAATTCCGTCATATTTCCTATAATCCCACCCCTTACTGCATGATTAGTGATTTCAGGTGCACTTCGACCAATTTGGGAAGATTTCATTGAAGAATTTGAAGAAACAGTCTCTATCACAGCATGAGCCTGTTGCAGAACCCTTGAGCATGTCCCTGACGTTGTTGACTACTGCAGTTTCACTTGAAAACCGCAGAGCATCTTCAAATCACAAGATCTACACTGAAACTCACAATCCTCACCTCTATCCAAAGAGAAATTATGATGTTTCATCATCTACAGAAGAGGCTGAAATCAACTAGAGGAGAAATCGAAAGAGAGCTGCAAATAGACCATACACAGGTTCGGCCTGTGCGTCCTGCAAAACCCAGAAATTGCAGGAGGAATATAAAATTGCACCACTTGCACCACCTGCTCCACTAACATAAACAAACATCCTCCTGAAGGTTCTCAGAGCACTTTCCAAGGAAAAAGGAATAGGCACATGCCACTCAGAGGGAATCCACCTTAAAGAACAACTATCCTCTACAAAGGGTACCTTGAAACTCACAATCCACCAATCAACTCACTGCCCATCATGCCTATCCTGACACACACATGCTGGAGGACTGATGAGCCAACTTGCCCAAACGCCCATGCTTTCCAGCAAGTTGGGAGGAAGAAGAACAGAGGAGCAGCACCTAAAAAAAGAGAAGGGGGGAAGTGGCAAAGGATCATCAGGCATACTCGGATCAACTCATAAAATACCAAGAACACCTACAAAAGTTCTGGAACAAGGCCAGAACCTAGAAACACCATGGGTTCAAAGGGAAACACGATTATGCACCCTTTTCAGGGTAGAAATCGTGTTGTCCCTAGCCTCTAGATTGTTCCGAACATTATGCCATCCCTTACACCCATCTGTTCTGTAAATTTGATTTTGAACTAAACAACCCCTTCTTAGGTTAAAAGGGTGAACATGTCTCTGAATTAATGCAATGAATTGCTCGCTTTTATGTTTTTAACCCGTATTTCTTGTTTGGTTGTTGGAGACTTGCACCATGTCTGAGTCTTGATCAAACCCATGCATCATTACAGGTAGCTAGGTGAAGGACCGAAAGGAGAAACCATAGTCACTAGAACAACAACAACCAACCCTTAGCTTCTAGCTTTTGACAGAGTTAGGAACTAATTGAGGGATTAGCCTTAACACCAATCTTAATCCCCTGTGTTTGACCGATGTGTGAGCATTAGTAGAGTGAAAAACATGGGAGGCATCTGTGAGCGAAAGCAAGTGGATGCAGTATAGGTTGAGAGCGCCTGAAAGAATCGACATTTATAATTGGCTTTTTTGCTGTCAACAGCCTCAGTCTGTGACAGTATAGTCAAAAAGATAACATAATCCCTAATTTGATTCTTGATTGACTATTGGGCAGAATCTTCTTAATTTAGTACCAGCCTGGTGAAGGACCGAAAGGAGAAACCAGGAATGCTAGACCAACAATAGCCAGCCTTCACTCCTTAGCCATTCGAGAGAAGATAGGAAGAGACTGTGGGTAATAGCACCAACACTAAACTTCACCCTTAAGTGAATGCTTACTCTAGTGACAGGGGATAGATGGAAGCTTAGAGAACAATTAATAAGATCGAAAGCCGTTGATAGTACTTTAGGTTGGGAGCTCCTTCAAGACATCTTATTAGTCACAGCCTTACCTACCGGCTCAGCCTGTGACTGAGGCTATCGAGCAATTTAAATGCATAAGACAGGACATGTGAACCCGGGATGCCTAAGAATCCACCAAATCTGATGTCTTCCTCATTTAATCTGCTGTACATTTATTTTAATTTTAGATTTAATCATCATTCACTCAAAATCCACCATTACTTGATTGTTTTCTAGCCTAGTTTGTCTAAAATTGAAGGGAAACAGATTCAACCCAGTCCCTATGGATACGACCTTGATAAAATACTACAACAACCCTGTGCACTTGCAAGAACTTACATTGCAGAATGCGTATCAAGTTTTTGGCGCTGTTGTCGGGGACTGGCGCTAGATTCTTTTTGCTTTTTATTTCCGATTTATTAGGCTTTTGAAATCTCACCCTTTCTTTTTCCAAGTTTGAAGTTTTCAGGTGGTGCTTGCCCCAAACCAGGAGCAAGAAGCCAGCTCTAACCTTCCAATAGGAGAATGAAAAGACAGCCCACCAGGTTCGCAAGAAAAGCAAGCTGAAATAGCAAAACATGGCGGACAGACTCAACGAAGGAGCACACCTAGAGATTGAACAGGCTCAGCCTGTGCGACCCTACATCCCTATGTCACAGCTCCTACAACCACCAACCACCATCATCCACAACAGCATAGCCATTCCAGATGTGTATGCCCCTTATGAGATCAGGACAAACTTGCTCAGCATGCTGGAGAGGCACACATTTGGAGGCTTGCCCTTAGAGGATCCAAACTCACATTTGCAGAATTTTATGCGGGTGTGCAGCACTGTGAACATAGCTGGAATGACCAAGGAGCAGCTGTACATGAGAGTGTTTCCATTCTCACTTAGAGATGCAGCATTTGAGTGGCTCAACAGCCATGAAGTAAGCCATTTTACCGATTGGGACAGCCTAGTCAGGGCCTTTTTGAAGGAATATCATCCATCAAGTAAGGCTGCATTTCTGAGCCAGCAACTCATCGGCTTTTCCCAGCACTATGATGAATCAATTCGTGATGCTAGGGAGCATTTCAAGGGATTACTAAGAAGATGCCCAAACCACAGAATTGATGATGAGGCCGTGCAACTTGAACAATTTTATTACGACCTAAGTGATGAAGACCAGAACACTTTGGACAAAATGGCTAATGGGTCATTTCTGGACAAGGACTACAATGATGGAGTAACCATCCTTGAAGCTCTGTCCAAAAGGAAAACCTAAATTAGGGTGCTAGAGGCAGAGATAGAAGCCCTCAGGAAGCAATTAGGGGCTGCTCACGTCAAGGCAGCCATATTCACAACCTCAGACTGTGAAGGATGTGGGGGACCCCATAACACATCCAGTTGCCCCTCTTCACCGTGTGTGATTCTGAACAGGCACATTTCGTCCAGCAGAAGCAGGGCCCATATGGAATCACCTACAACCCTTCCTAGAGGAACCATCCCAATTTCTCTTGGAGGGCACCAAACGAAGAAAGAATCCCACAACAGTCCCAGTTTCAGCAACAGCATCAAGACGGACAGCCCCAGTACCAAAGACAAAACCAAAAAGGACAGCAAGGCAACAATACTGACATGATGAGCATGCTGCAGTCCTTCTTGGAGAACCAGAACAAGAAGAGCGAGGAAATTAGTCAAATTAAATCCCACAATAGAAACCTAGAGAATCAAATTGCTCAACAAGCCTCGATGTCTACCAACCAACAAGGAGCCCTTCCAGGAAGACTAGAGGAGAACCCAAGGATTGAACATTGCAATGTTGTGATCCTTTATAGTGAAAAGGAGTTAAGGGAAACAGCACCAAGACCGCATGATGCTGTGGATCGGACAGCATCAACATCCAGCTTGGGATAGACAGTGCAAACACAGGCTGAGCTTGTGGCTGAGACTGTCAGCACCAAAAGAGCAGAGAAATAGCCCCAGACTGTTCGACCTTAACGACTTCCCCTTTCATTCCCAGAAGTATACCACAAGGCCAAATTGGAAAAGCAAATCGGTAAGTTCAAGGAAATGCTGAGAAAGTTATATGTAAATGTTCCTTTCAGTCACGTGGTGACACAAATGCCTTCATATGCTAAGTTCCTCAAGGAGATTTTGACAAGGAAGAGAACCATAGATGATATTGAGACTGTAGCTATGACAGCCCAGGAGAGTGCTCTCATTCAGCATTAGCTGCTTAAAAAATGCTCAGACCCAGGGAGCTTTACAATACCATGTCATATTGGGAGCAAGAAGATTGAAGGGGCCCTATATGACCTAGGAGCTAGTGTTAGCCTTTTACCACTTTCCATCACTCAAGGCATGGACCTTGGAGATATCAAGACCACAAGGATAAAAATCCAACTCGTTGGCCGCTCACTAGTGTATCCTGTGGGAGTATTAGAGGATGTGCCTGTGAAGGTTGGTGATTTCTTTATTCTTGTTGATTTTGTGGTCATGGATATGGAAATGGATGTCCACACTCCCATCATTTTAGGGAGACCTTTTCTTGCCACGGCTAGGGCACTGATTGATGTTGAGGAATGAAGGGTGACACTGAGAGTTGGAGAGAAAATGATGAACTTCAATATTCCCAAGGCCCCTAAGTCAGAATTGAGCTTGGGTACTTGCTGCCAGGTTGACACTGTTGATAACCGCATCAACTCAATACAACAGGCCCAGCCTGTCCAGCAGTCTGTCCGACAACAATGGCCTATTAATCAAATTGGAGCTGGAGATTTTGCAAGAACTATTCCACAAGAATTGAATGGAGTGCACCTGGATATGAATTGGAACGCCATGGTTTACAAGGAGAGAACCACAAAAAGGCACAATGGTCATAGCATCAAACATGCTTTCAAGAAAGGAGACCAAGTCCTTTTCTGGGAAAAGAGGCGATCCAAGTGATCTGGTCCATTTACCATTCTTCATTGTTTCCCTCATGGAGAATTGGAGATTGATGGTGACAAGGCCAGCCCGTTCATGCTCCATCGTAAGAAGGTAAAAATTTATCACCCCACCTCACCATGGGCATTTTCAAGGAGATTCAATCTTGCCAAAACCTTCGAACCACTTAAACAAGGAAGAGTCCAGCTAAAAGACGTTAAAGAAGCATGCACTTGAGTCACACCAGGTACGGTAATATTTACTTTCCTTTGCCTTTCATTAGTTTTCATTTGATTGCTTTGTTTTTTTCTCATGTGTTTCTTTTTGTTTTAACTTAACAGGTGCTGCAATTTGATGGAAAAGGAAGTCACCGAGTCAAAGATCTATCAGAGAAGTCCTTCTATACCCTTTTTGATTTTAAGTCTTAATCATTTTTTTGCAAAAAGGACTTTTAGTGCTTGCACAGACTCAACACAGACTGAGCCTGTGAGGAACTTTCACCACCACTCTAACCCCCACCACATAGGATATTTTCAGTTTGAGGTGTTTTGTGTTCATTACTAGAACTTTTGTCTTTTCATTTTCGATTATGTGTTTTTTTCATTGCTTGGATTTGTTGTGGCATTGCACCTATTTTCTGTTTAGTTCTTGTAGTGATGACACTACAACTTTTTAGTTTGGGGTATTTTAGGGTGCAATTTTATGCCTTGTGTATTTTTTAGTGATCAATGCAATTTCAATACTATTCTATTTTTTTCATTATATTTTTCCATAGTGTGAGCCTGTCCTTATATTTATGCTTTATTTTTTTTCTATTTAATTCTTCTTATTCTTTAATCTCAGGACTTGTCTTTATTTCCAAAACAAAAAGAATAAGTATAATCAAACAATTTCATTCCATGAATCTGTCAGATAAGAAGGATCTTGCTACACAGTTCTCTACACGACACATGCTCAGCCTGTCTACCTCAGAACAGACCTTATCTCTGTCAAGGTGAAATTTAAGCAAGAGTTCTTCAAGCAAGGAAAGGATCTAGGCCATCTTTTTCATACCAAACAAACCACATAAATCCATACCACACTCAATTGCAACCCCATTTAAGCCAACTAGGATGGCCCTAATTTATTCCTTCACCCTGTTCACCTCACCCCAACCACTTGAAGCCGAAATAGGGGCCATCATTCCTTCAACAACCTCACCCTGTTGATGAGTCTGTGAACGAGATTCAATCCTACTAAGCATCTGAGACAGTTTGCACTTAACAAATACACACCCAGAATGTTCCCATATATCTTGTATTGCTATTGCCCTCTTCCCAGCAATATACAAAAAGAGAGAGAGAGAGAGAGAGAGAGAGAGAGAGAGAGAGAGAGAGAGAGAGAGAGAGAGAGAGAGAAAGAAAAGAACAAAATAAAGCAGCTAGGAATGAAAGGCAAAACCTGGGAAAGAGAAATGAGGAGAAAAGAAACATTTTGCGAATCAGACTCCATCTCTAAACAAGAGGGTACATTGATCTTCTAGCTAAGATAAAAATTCAAAGGACACAGAATCAAACAGTCCCTATACAGCCTCAGACTGTTCACAAACTAAACCAGAGGTTTCAAGTTCACAGGCCACCGACACTTACTCAGTCCATCCACCTTTCGTTGACAACCATCACCCTAACCTCGATACAACATAGAAAAGTCCTGGAGATCCTTGCTTGATCACTTTTGCACATTAGTGGAGATAAGGGATAATGGGTCTGCATATGAGGTAATAGTTTCATTTTTTTTGAAAAAGTAATTTTGGCAGGATCCCTTTGATGACAGATGATTGGAGGTTAGTTGCAAGATTATTCCTGTGATTTTTAGGACAGAAACCACTGGCAAGGAATTTGATTGGGTTAATGCAGTTTTAAAAGGAAATAAGGGAGGTTCCTAAATTGGAACATCACAAGGGAGAAGCCAGGTGAAAATTGGATGCGTTGGAATTGCCCTTGCTTCCTTTCAAAATCATGCCTTCTTTTCTTTTCTGTTTGCTTGAGGACAAGCAAAATCTTCAGTTTGAGGTATTTTGATGCACACACAATATGCTTAGTTTTAGGCATGATTTTAGGCATAATATGCGCTCATTCTATCATATGATTATATGCCTTCTATGCATAATTCCGTCATATTTCCTATAATCCCACCCCTTACTCATGATTAGTGATTTTAGGTGCATTTCGACCAATTTGGGAAGATTTCATTGAAAAATTTGAAGAAACAGTCTCTGTCACAGCATGAGCCTGTTGCAGAACCCTTGAGCCTGTCCCTGAGGCTGTTGACTACTACAGTTTCACTTGAAGACCGCAGACCATCTTCAAATCACAAGATCTCTACTGAAACTCACAATCCTCACCTCTATCCAAAGAGAACTTATAATGTTTCATCATCTACAGAAGAGGCTGAAATCAACTAGAGGAGAAATCGAAAGAGAGGTGCAAATAGACCACACACAGGTTCAGCCTGTGTGTCAACAGCCCCAGCCTGTGCGTCCTGCAAAACCCAGAAATTGCAGGAGGAATATAAAATTGCACCACTTGCAGCACCTGCTCCACTAACATAAACAAACATCCTCCTGACGTTCCCAGAGCACTTTCTAAGAAAAAAGGAATTGGCACATGCCACTCAGAGGGAATCCATCTTAAAGAACAATTATCCTCTGCAAAGGGTACCTTGAAACTCACAATCCACCAATCAACTTGCTGCTCATCATGCCTATCCTGACACACACATGCTGGAGGACTGACGAGCCAACTTACCTAAATGCCCATGCTTTCCAGCAAGTTGGGAGGAAGAAGAAAAGAGGAGCTGCACCTACAAAAAGAGAAGGGGGGAAGCGGAAAAGGATCATCGGGCATACCCAGATCAACTCAGAAAATACCAAGAACACCTGCAGAAGTTCTGGAACAGGGGCAAAACCCAGAAACACCACGGGGTTCAAAGGGAAACAAGATTCTGCACCCTTTTCTAGGTAGAAATCGTGTTATCCCTAGCATCTAGATTCTTCCGAATATTATGCAATCCCTTACACCCATCTGTTCTGTAAATTTGATTATGAATTAAACAACCCATTCTTATGTTGAAGGGGTGAACATGTCTCTGAATTAATGCAATGAATTGCTCGCTTTTATGTTTTTAACTCGTATTTCTTGTTTGGTTGTTGCAAACTTGCACCATGTCTGAGTCTTGATCAAACCCATGCATGATTACAGGTAGCTAGGTGAAGGGCCAAAAGGAGAAACCATAGTTACTAGAACAACAACAACCAACCCTTAGCTTCTAGCTTTTGACAGAGTTTGGAACTAATTGAGGGATTAGCCTCAACACCAATCTTAATCCCATGTGTTTGACCGATGCGTGAGCATTAAGAAAGTGAGAACCATGGGAGGCACCTGTGAGGGAAAGCAAGTGGGTGCAGTATAGGTTGAGAGAGCCTGCAAGAACTGACATTTATAATTGACTCTTTTGCTGTCAAAAACATCAGCCTGCGCCCAGCACAACCTCAGTCTGTGATAGTATAGTCAAAAGGATAACACAATCCCTAATTTGATTCTTGATTGACTATTGGGCAGAATCTTCTTAATTTAGTAGCAGTCTGGTGAAGGACTAAAAGGAGAAGCCAAGAATGTTAATCCAACAATAGCCAGCCTTCACTCCTTAGCCATTCGAGAGAAGATAGGGAGAGACTGTGGGTAATAGCACCAACACTAAAATTCACCCTTAAGTGAACGCCTACTCTAGTGACAGGGGGTAGATGGAAGCTTAGGGAACTATTAATAAGATCGAAAGTCGTTGACAGTACTTTAGGTTGGGAGCCCCTTCAAGACATCTCATTAGTCACAGCCTCACCTACAGGCTCAGCCTGTGACTGAGGCTGTCGAGCAATTTAAATGCATAAGAGAAGACATGTGAACTCCGGATGCCTAAGAATCCACCAAATCTGATCTCTTCCTCATTTAATCTGCTGTTACATTTATTTTTACTGCTTATTTTGGATTTAATCATCATTCACTCAAAATCCACCATTACTTGATTGTTTTTTAGCCTAGTTTTTCTAAAATTAAAAGGAAACAGATTCAACCCAGTCCCTATGGATACGACCTTGATAAAATACTACTACAACCCTGTGCACTTGCAGGAACTTACATTGTAGAACGCGTATCACATATCATCAACATAGAGGGAGACTATGATCAAGTCATCACATGAACTACCTTTCACATACAAGGTTGCTTCACTTTCACTTCTTTTAAATCCTTGACGAACCAAGTGACTATCTATGCGACTATACCAAGCTCTTGGAGCCTGTTTTAGTCCATGGAGAGCTTTCTTCAACCTATAAATATGATCTTCCTTATGAAGGTGTTACTTTGGAAATCCAACAAGTTACATCTGAAGAAAAAGATCTTAAGGTAAATCTTTACGTCTAAAGTGTAGATTCATCTTATGGAAGGTTAACAAAACTCGACTTTATCGGTTCTCGTTAGACTAATACAGTTCCGCTCGATGGCCCCGTTTACAAAGTTCCATCAGATCCGGTATAAGAACACGCATCCCTTTGACTACAAGTCTTGCTTTAAATTTGGAAATGGTGCCATCAGGATTCTTTTTTGTGCAAAACACCCATTTGACTCCAACTATCTTCTGATTTCCAGGCCTTGCAACCAGTTTCCAAGTTTCATTTCTGTTGATCATGCCAATTTCTTCCTCCATGGCCCTTTTCCAATGCTCTTCCTTTGCTGCTTCTTCATAACAGTGTGGCTCTGTTTCTATAAAATTACACCTCTCATATACATCAGCAAGTGTTCTAACCTTTATTGGAGGTGTATCTGAATCATAATCCTCTTCGTTTAGAAGATGATCTTCTTGCACTTCAGCTGCGTCACTAGGACTGTCCTTTACTGCCATCTTTTCTTTCCAATCCTATTAAGCTTCTTCATCCATTTTGACATCTCTTGTTGTCACCATCTTCTCATTGTCAATCATGAACACCCTGTAGCCTTTTGACTGACTATTGTATCTCAATAATATGCCTCATTCAGCTTTGAAGTCCAGCTTCTTTCTCTTTTTTTCTGGAACATGGACATAGCAGAGGGAACCAAATACTTTCAAATGCTTCACAGTTGGTTTCCTTCTAGACCAAGCTTCTATAGGAGTCATCCCATCAACTGACTTTGTTGGTAATCTGTTGATGAGATAGACAGCCGTATAAGTAGCTTCTGCCCAAAAACTTTGAGGTAGATTCTTTTATGCAAGCATGCTTCTTGCCATCTCCATCATTGTCCTATTTTTCCTCTCTACTACTCTATTTTGTTGAGGAGAGTATGGTACAGTCAATTGATGGACAATGCCATTTGAGTTGCGAAACTCTTCAAACATCTTTGACATGTATTCTCCCCTCTATCTGATCTTAGCTTCTTTATCCTGCAATTGCATTGAGTTTCTGCCATGCTCTTGAATTTCTTGAACACTTCCAGAGTTGCAAACTTGTTTTTCAAGAAATAAATCCATGTCATCCGAGTCAGAACATCAATAAACAATATGAAGTAGAGATTACCACTCAAGGATGATATGTGCATCGGACCACAAAGATCAGTGTGCACCAGCTCTAATTTTTCTAAGGCTCTTTCTTCTGCTGCAGCCAGAAATGACTCTCTATGCATCTTTCCCAATTGGCATGGCTCACAAATTTCTCCATGAACTTTTATTGGTGTCAAATCCCTGACATACTACTTTGTGCAGCAAGTTTCAAACAATGCAAGCTAGCATGGCCATATCTTCTATGCCACAAGCTACTTTCATCTACCTCACATTCAATTACCATCTTATTATGCATGATCAAGTTCACAGGAAATGTTTTGTTCTTCATTTTTGTTTTGCAAATAGGTTTTCCTTTCACAGAGATCACACAACAATCATCTTCAAAGTTTACTGTGTATCCATTTTTAGTCATTTGGGGCACACTTAAAAGAATTTGCTTCAATCCAGGAACTAGCAAAACATCTTTAATGAATCTACTAACTTCATTATAGTTCATAGAGACATTACCTCTTCCTTTGGATTTGAGAATGGCACCATCAGCAGTTTTGACATCCACACAGAATGACTTGTCCAAGTCCAAGAACCATTTTGAATTTCCAGTCATATGACTGGTGCAGCCACTGTCAATGTACCATACACCATTTTCTTGCTTTTCTAAACTCTCACTTGCCATGAACAAGAACTCTGCTTGATTGCCTTCAACGGGTTGAGCCTGTTGCCTCGTTTGTGGTTATTCTTGCACTTGTCGTTGGACTTGATTTTCTCTATTTTGTTTTGCTTTGCAAAAATGTTCAATGTGCCCAATTTTATGACAAAATTTGCACTTCTTATTTCTCCAGTACCTCTGCTCCAAGTGGTTTGTTTTTCCACAGAATTTGCAAGGTGAAAACACTGTCTGTGAACTTGAGGCCTCCTTCCGGTGCTTGTATAAGCTTTTCTCCGGTTTTTGTTTAGCTTCAAATTTGTTGTTGACATTTTTCTACTTAGCTTGGAAAGCCTTTTCAATCCCAGCTTCAACTCTTCTCACATGCCTCTGCTCATGAGCTTCTAATTTGCCAATGAGTTCGGGAACTAACATCTCAGTGATGTCTCTTGATTCTTCAATAGCTGCAACTTTTGCTTCGAATTTATCTACAACTGTGTTGAGGATTTTTTTCAACTACTCTCACCTCTGGAATCACTTCTCCATATAACCTGATTTTGTTGACAATGCCTTGAGCTTTGGAAGTATATTCCTTAATGGTTTCAGTTTCAGACATCTTTAACATTTCAAAATCTCTTCTCAAGGATTGTATTCTTATTTGCCTTGTTTCTTTAGACCCTCTGAACTGCTTTTCAAGAATCTCCCATGCTTCTTTGACTGTTGTAGCCCCAACAATCAAGGGAAAAATCTCCTCTGAAACCAAAGAGAACATAAATGCAACTGCAGTATTATGTTTCTGCAATCGTTCATTGTATGTTCCCAATTGATTTACAGACATTTCTTCAATGTCTTCTTCTTCAGTAAAACCTTCTTAACTTAAAAACCACAAACCATTAGCTGCAAGGAAGGATTTCATCCTTATAGCCCAATAGTTGTAGTTCTCTCCATCAAAAATAGGTGGTAGAGGTAATGATGAGGTGGTTCTATTAGCTGGTTGTGTATTCATTTTTGAAGTTTGGTGTTTGGAAAGTATTTGGGGCTAATTTGTTGTGGTTTCAATGAATCAAAGCAGGCCTGAAAGAAGGAACCTGCTCCGCTACCAATTGTTGGCTTTTCTTTCTTCAATCAATTTGACATAGCTCAAGAACATCGACGTTGAACTCAAAACATCGATGTTTCAAGCACACGGAATCTTCAAAAATCAGGCAGTAGTTTTTGAACATCGATGTTTAGATAAGAACATCGATGTTAAAATGCTACTGATCTTCAAATAATTCACCAGAATGCTTTGAACATCGATGTTTGGTTTAAAACATCGATGTTTCTTCACACTGGAACTTCAAACAATCTGGGCAGAACTCAAGAACATCGATGTTGTGGCTAAAACATCGATGTTTTCTGGAACTCAAGAACATCGATGTTGTGGCTAGAACATCGATGTTTTCTGGGAAATTTCCTGAAAACTGCAGAACTCGCAAAAACTGGTTTTTTGGGTTACTGTTCCGTTGATTTTCTCTCAATTCACTCAATCACTTGTCTTGAACACTTAATGAATAAGTCAAGAAACACTTAATGAAGTGAAACACACTCAATTCACTCTTATTTCACTTGTGGAATTCAGATTGCAACACTCAATATATATTCAGAAAAACAGCCTATATTCCACTAACTTGCATCACTGTTGACAGCTCAACACTTTGTTGTCCTAAGATGCTCGTAATGACACAGCTCTTCCTTAATGGCACAGCTCATAAAGAAGAGACACACAACACTAAAGATAACATAATTGATCAGCACAAATCAATAATTAAAGACATACTCAACTAACCCACTTAAAGCAATAATAGAGTGGACCCAAACTTAGTGTTACAGCTAGATCACACTAATGCAGCTTGATCACATAATCTAACAAATGAAACCACCACCTTATCAGTCCGCATTAATATAAAAATCAGGCATTAGTTGATGATAAGTGTTGGTTCCCAGGATGGGATATAGTAGTGGTGACAAATCATAGGAAGATTTGATCTAATTCCAGAATCTCATGAACACACTTTAGACGATCTCAAGACCACTCTCAGTTTATTACTCAATCAAAACAACAGTTTAAGGCAGCTAAACAATCAACACTCAATTTTGGTGAAGAAACACTAATAAAATTCCCAATCACATGTTCTGTTTCATCAAAAGTATTTATTACATATTTCAACATGATGTGATAGAAGGGTATAACTTTGAATTGGCAAAAAAAAAATTGACATTTAAGCATACAGTTGGTGCCAACGAGAAGTATTATAGAAAATCGAAAAGGCTGCAGTGCAACAGCAAGTCATGCCCGAAACCAAATATCACTACTGCAAGGCTCCAATACGCCAAAAAGAACTGCAACCAAATAAAAAAGCAATCAAATTGTAAGTGGACTGAATTAAAGACAAAAATGGGACTAGAAAGTGTGACCAAGACGACAGACCTTATAACTGAATCCAAACCATCATCATCATAATCATCATCGGAGCAAAAATCATCTGAATCAAACTCATTATCATCGGAGGAACTATAATCATCAGGAACATAGTGGAGGATATCCTTGGCAGTGGGTTGGTCCCGCTCAAACTGTTCCAGCAACTCTCTTGAACCAAAACGACCTTCTCTAAGAAATGGGAGAGGAGGAGCAATTGGTATCTTCTTTATCATCTCACACCGACCAAGTTTAAATTCTTCGAGGGACTCACAAATCAGTGGCCCCTCACAAATTCTTGTGAGTCGTGGCAGATTGAAAAGTCTTAATATTCTTAATTTTGAGAGACTTAATTCAGGAGTGATGCTGCTGCTGCTGCCACTTTCTTCACTAGTTGCTATTATCTCTTCCAGTCCTTCACAGTTTACTATACGAATATCTTCCAGGTTCTTGAGGTTTTGCAGCAGCCCCAATGGCAGCAATGCCTTCATTCTGTGACACCTTGATAGCCTCCCGCAAGTGTACGGGGTTGTTGTAGCACACAAGGTCGTCTCACA
This sequence comes from Turnera subulata, assembly GCA_028386065.3. Taxonomy (NCBI): domain Eukaryota; kingdom Viridiplantae; phylum Streptophyta; class Magnoliopsida; order Malpighiales; family Passifloraceae; genus Turnera; species Turnera subulata. The sequence goes on along the minus strand of JAKUCV010003964.1, from coordinate 158,253 downwards.
GTGATCTTTGCTAAGTACTATTCAATCGAGCAATTTATCATTATCTAGACAAATAATAAAATAGAGAGTATGGTGAATCAATTGTAGAACTAAAACGGTTAATAACGAGATTAAAGTCGATAATACTAAATATCTAGGACTTCGGGGAATTCCTTGCCAATATTTCCATACAATTAAGCTCCGCATAAGCAGACCATGCACTGTCACCACATAGCTAGCCTATGTATAATATATGAATTAAATCTGAAAATAAACTCTTTTAAAAGAAAAGGTAAATCTAAGCTAGATCGATAGCCTACTCTCGTAGCGCAGGAAAATCCCTTCCTAATTTATTTCCACCATCCATTTGCCAGTGACAAAATAAACTAAGAGCATTAATAAATTTACCTACTTAATCTTTAATAAAAATCACGCCTCCTTCGAGGTCGGTTTTTAAAGCCCGGTTAATGTTTTTCTATAGGCAAACGACGCTGTCACTTAACGTTTCCCTATTATAAATTTATGCTAATTGGTGATCAAGCAACTAACATAGTGAAGTTTCATTACCGGATTAAAAGAGAATAAATTCAGAAATAAATCTTTAATTAAATGTGCATGGAAACATTAACAAGTTCAACCCCTAATCCTAGACTACAAATTTAGCAAGACACAGCTTTAAAGAAAATAACAAGAACTTGGAAATAAATCATCATGATTAATTCAAGGAATAAATTTACAAGAATCTTGGAGCCAACCTTGAACCAAAAGAAACAAATCCCAAGCTAAGAAGCTTCCAAAAGCTAAAGCTAAATATGCTTGAATTACAAAGGAAAAGTACAAGTCCTAAACTATTTTTGTGATTTTGCCGATATGAAGCTTGATGTGGGACTTGATGTGGGACTTAATGCTTGCCTTCCTTTTTATAGTGCAAGGGGACCATCTTGGGTGGCCAAGGATGAGTGCAGTTGCCACCAAAAAATGGAGCATGAAAGGCTCTCATTTTTTTGCGCCAAAATTGGTAAGTGGAGCTTCCCTCCATTTTTAGCCTATCATGCAACCACCTTCCTTCCATTTTCTTTGCAGGTAATGGCTGTCCTCTTTTCATGCATGGGGCGCTACATCACCAAGATCAGGTCCTTTAGATGACATCAGCATGCAGGAGCCAAAAACCAAACCAAATTAGATGTGTTTCACGTGATGGTTTTTGACAAAGTCCAAGTGTGGGCCTTTTACTTCTCCTTTCTTCTTGTCATCTTCTTATAGGCTTTGGGCCTCCATAAATTGGTCCACATGATTATGGGCTATACTTATGAGGATTTTTGGGCCCAAATTCTGGGAGGTTTCATCTCGTCGTAGCACGTGTCCACGGGATGCATGGGCTGGAACACTTCGCATAGGCAGCCTATGCTGGAACTGCACATCTTGTCTGGAAATCCAACATTTATTTCTAATTTCTACATAAAAATGTTAAAACCTAAAGAAAAAGATATAAAAGGATAAAAGGGAGAAAAATACTAAAAACAAGATGGATAAATAAACATTTTACAAGCTAAAAGCGTTGAAAGAGCTCGCGAAATGAGTGCAAAATGCGTACTCATCACCACCCCAAACTTAGAATTTTGCTTGTCCGCAAGCAATTGTCGTGAAAACCGGGATGAAAAACGTCTTACCCATTGGAATCAACCGGGCCAATCAACCAAAGTTACATGGTAAGTCCCTAAATGTCATAAAAGAAGCCCCGGTATCCAACCTGCAATAATCCCGAAAAAGAGTGCCAAGATGATCCAAGTACGCACTTTGTCAGGTAATCAGTCTCATTGATCCAAATTCACCACCTACCTCTCTTTTTGCTAAAACGAATTTGGCATTTTTTTTGAAAATAATAAAATAGGGTCAAATATGCAGATCTAGTTCCCTATCTTCACTAATGGCAAGGATTGTTTTCTAGGGATCAAAAGGTCTTAATTCGGGTTGAAATGAGGCTTGGGTTATGTTTAAGAAATAAAGGGATAAAGTAATCAAAAGATGCAAATGCTCAAAGGGAATGGTCTTACCGTAATATAGCCAAGCAAGGTGGAATGGTTTGAACGTGCGGTGGAGAGTTTTTTTTTTGCCTTCTTTCTTTTCTCTTTTTTTCTTGCGAGATACATCAATTTTGTGTGTCATTTCTTTTCTTTTTTTTGTGAGGTATCTCTCTCCTTTTTTTTTTTTTGGAAGGCACAGACTAGCGAATACCATTCTTCAATATCAGCACAGGCTACTTATATTGTGCCTGTGCATAGATAAACTACCACTTCTCTTGCTGTAAGGCAAACATTTAAGAAAAGTCGGACCGAGCAAATGCATATGGGTGGGGGTATGCATGAAAAAAAAATGATGATAGCCATAGGTTCAAAAGGGTAAAGGTGGTGAATGTGGGTTTATCAACTAAAAATGGCTATCAGAAAAAGGCTCGAAGTGGTTTGCAATGGTGATCATATTTACATTGAATGGTTGCGTGGTCAATGTGGGCAACGCAAAAGAATGCCTTAATCCTATCCCTGAAAAACAATCCTTGTAATAATTTCGCTTTGATCGGGTTGTGAACCTGTTCTAAGACCCAAAAGATTTTATGCCAAATGTACTTTAAAAATTAAAACATGCAAAGAGGTTAGAAGTGAATTCGAAACAATGTGAAAAATTTACCCAATAAGCGCGACTCGGACAATTGGGAACTCATCCCAAAATTCATGCAAGCGGCACAAACGAGACTCGATCGTGCAAACTCGGAGAAATCCATGAGCTTAAGTCAGATTTGGCCCAATTAAGCCCAACAAGTCCATCTGTAACGTGCCAAAAAATTTATTCAAAAAGAAAAAAAAATGAAAAATAAACTGAAGAAAATTACTTATTATCATGGTAAAAAAAAAAAGCGGAAAGATATAAAAGGCCGCAGCCACTATGCTGAAAGTATAGCCACCCCAAATTAAAGTTTGCAGTGTCCTCACTGCACAAAGATAGGATAGAAAAGTCCAGAAAACAAAATAGGGGCAGTAACAATATGTAGCAAAAATGAGCTTGCGGACAAAAATGTTTAAAAGAAAATAAAATGAAACAGCAAAAGAACTAAAGGAACCTGGACTCGATGCCCCTTTTGCTTAAGGTGGAACGGGGAACGGTTTCACTACCTCTTGTCCGGTAGGCTCTCTAGGATGATAAAGCTTGGGTAACAAGACTCGGTTTCCAATTCTGAGGTCTTGTTTTTGGATGCTACTCCCGCACCACTGTTTGGTTCCTTTTCTGCCAGCTTCATGAGTATAAACTGAGGGATTAGTATCGATAAGATCATTGGTGGAATACACAATTGTCTTCTTGTGTCGTCCTTTAACTTTCAGCAACTTATCTTCCTCTCCCTCAGTAAAACTCACATTTATATCACCTGGATATGTGGAGTTTGTTCCCAGAAATGCACATTGGTGCTCAGGAGGTAAAGGTTTCATCTTAACCTTCGGAGCATTTTCTTCCGTCAAGTCTTCTGGCATCTTATCTAACTTCTCAAATCTCATGTCTTCTTCTGTAGATGCCAAAGAAAAGACCTTAAGTTGGCGTGCATAATCTGCTATTTCGGGATTTGGATCCTGAATGCCTTTACTAAGCGTGATGCACGCCAACAGAGGGTCTGCACAGTCTGCCTGTGCAAGGCTTTCGTCAACTGCTGTCTCTTGTATGTCAAGTTGGTAGCATGAATCGTCTGGGACTCCTTTGCGAATTACTTCACCAACAGCGAAGCAAATCTTTTCAGAGCCGACTTGTAGCGAGAGCTTTCTGCCTTTGACATCAATGATGGCACCAGCAGTTGCCAAAAAGGGTCGACCCAAGATGATGGGTACGTGGTGATCTACCTCCATATCGAGGACCACGAAATCAACCGGGATGAAGAAGTTCCCAATTTTGATAGGAACGTCTTCCAAAATCCCCACTGGATACTTGACAGACCTATTTGCTAAGTGGAGTGACCATGGTTGTTAAAAATGCGATTTTACTCGTAAAATCGTCCGTTTTTACGATGTCGAGTTGGTATTCCGTGCTGACTCATGCAATTTTACTCGTAAGTTTAAGCCGAGCTCAACCGGGTTTGCTATGCTAAAGAAAAACATGGTAAATTTAAAAGAACCAAACTTGAATGGAATGTGGGTTATTGTCTGGTATCGGGTGTGGAAGCAAAGAAACTCATCTTCAAATCCCAAATCCCTCTATACTATTTACATCTTACTCAAAATCCAAGTACTCACTAGCCAATAACAGCTCACACAAGCACCGCAGCACCATGGCCATTTTGAGAGTCTCGCTTCGTGTCGGAGGTTTGTGGTGCCCGCGACAGGCTACAGCAGAGGGCGGTTGAGTTATATTATGGATAAGAGCTCTGAGTGTGTGGTACCAGGTAGCTGATAAGCCAAAGGTAGATGATAAAGCCAAAAGATGAGACTTTTTACTTTTTACGGCTTTGATGGCTTTTGATTTTTCTTTTTCTTTTGACATACAACTTTTTTTTAGATGAACAGACGGTAGATCCCTTCATAGATCAGGAAAGATTACATAGAGAAACAGCAATATCTCAGTCAAGATAAGCACTGAAGCACTAAGATCTATTACAAGATAAAAAGTCAGAAAATCCATAGTTGCTAAACCAACAGCTTGAGGTTGATATGTAAGACTTGTAAAATTGCCAAAGGAATGCACTACAGGCATATTGAGGCTCCACAAATCTCAAGAAATGAGGCATGTCCTGCAACAGAAAGACTTCTATTCCCACTTGAAAGAGATAGTTGTTATAGTTTCTATGGGTTACTATGAGACGCTCAACAAAACAAATCTGCCCAGAAAATGCAAAAATAAGTTGCATAAAAACAACGGATATCTACAATTTATTGAAAGGTAGAGACAAAAGGATATAAACAAAGACTTCTGGGCTTGCCGCCGGCTAGGACACCGAACAGCAGCCCCTGCTTTGAGGCAAGGTGAGGAAGACGAAAGCTGGTGAGGGAGAGAAAAAAGAAAAGCGGTGGAAGCGGTTCTGTGTGATACTGATGTGTTGCTTTTGACATACAACTTGTAAGCCTTTCAATTTGATTTTACGTCTTCCAAGTTCCACCTATTGCATTTATTCATCTTTAATGTTACACGGTTCAAAAAAAATTTTACTGTTACCATTACTAACACGTGTGTGTCATTATGTTATGCTCTAAAAAATAATATTCATTTTTCTAGTGATCTGAAAAAAATAATAATATTCATTATTAATTTTGGTGTCTCTATACTGAAAACTTCCAGAAAAATTATGTTTATTGCAACACCAATAAGCAAATTTGAGTATATGTTAGATACAAAATAGATATGTGATTTAAAAATATACATTTTTTTTTTAAAAAAAATAATTCAAGTGATGATTGATGATAATAGAAATATTTTACGAACCAACACATTTAAGAATTTAACAAGCGAATCAACATTTCAATTAACCTATTATTTTATATGGTACTTCTTTTTGTCGAATTTATAGTATATTACAATTATGATATTCATTTTCTTGGTTAAATATTATTGAGAGCTAATATTTGGGATGAATATTATTAATTAATCTAATTATAAATCTAATTAATAATAATAATTGAATTTTGTAGACTCTTACGATTCTACGTTACGTTTTTACGTTACGTTTTTTACTGGGTCATTTCGAGTTTACGTAAAAACTCGTTTTTAACAACCTTGGGAGTGACATAGCAGTAGGTTTCAGATCCCCTAGATTGAGTTGCTTGCTTATTGACCAAGGGATCACACTAACACTTGCGCCAAGATCGCAAAGTGCTCTTTCGATGCGAACCTTGCCGATGTCACAAGGAATAGTGAACATCCCGGGATCTGGAAGTTTGTTCTTGATAATCGCGCTACATTCTCCCTTCAGGGCCACCGTGCCGTAGTCAATCAATTTATTCTTTTTGGACAAGATGTCCTTTAAGAATTTTGCATATGTAGGCATCTGGGATACGGCCTCGAGGAACGGAATGTTGATGTAGAGCTTCTTCATAACATCCAGGAATCATCCAAATTTCTTGTCATGCACCAGTGGGTTGAGCCTTTGAGGGAAGGGAATAGGCGGAACGTAAGCCTTAACTTCATCTTCTTTTGCCTTCCCCTGCACAGCCTGCTCATGCTCCGCAGGCTTGTCTTCTTGCATGGCCTGGCCATGCTCTTCATCTACTATCGGGGTTGAAGGTGGTTGTCGCTCTGCATACTGAGTGCCACTCCTAATAGTGATTGCATTGCATTGCGCATTGGGATTAACCTCCGGTTTGCCTGGTAGCTGTCCAGAATTACCCTAGCTAGGACTAGCTTGAGCGATCTGACATTCAAGACTATTGATTTTGTTAGAAAGCCCTTTCACGATCTGTCGTTGCTCCTCCATGAACTGTTGTTGCTGTTTCATGAAATTTGTCATGAAGGACTGGATGTCGTCTTTTGGAGGAGGCGGATACGCCTGTTGATATGCCTGAGGAGGTTGTTTAGGAGGAAATCCGGGAGGACCCCTTTCGTTTTGATTTTGGTTAGGTTGTTGAGGCTTCCACGAGAAGTTAGGGTGATCCTTCCAACCTGGATTGAAAGTGTTTGAGTAAGGGTCCCTCTGGACTCGTTGATAATCATAACTAACTTGCTTGTGGTAGGGTTCCTCATAGCTACCCTCTGTTGGGCAATCCAAATACCCTCCTTCACACCTTGCACATGAATGAGGATGTCCCTTCCCATTCATTTTCATTAGGGCATCCATCTTGGCATTCAACAAGTTGATCACGTCAAGTTCAAGTACCCCGACGGGTTTTCCGCTGGGTGCCTCGGCAGACCATTCAAATTAGTTACTGGCGATGTGTTAAAACATATCATACACATCCTCAGCATCTTTAGCTAAAACAACTCCCCCGGCTGCTGCATCAACATGGGCACGGAAAGCCTCACTCAGGCCAGCATAGAATTTCTCCACAACCAGCCAATCAGGGAGGCCATGCTGTGGGCATTTTCTTAAAGCATCCTTGAATCTCTCCCACGCATCATAGAAAGATTCGTTGGACTTTTGCTTGAATTCCATGATGCCATTTCGCAATATCATGGCCTTGCTGGGCGGGAAGAACTTTTTGAGAAAAGCCTGAGATAGAGCAACCCATGTGTCAAATGTCCCAGCAGGTTGTGCTGTCAACCACGCTTTTGCCTTGTCTTTGAGTGAGAAAGGGAAAAGACGTAGTTTGATAGCCTCGTTGGAAACTCCATTTATTTTGATCGTGTCGCAGATTTCCAGGAAATCTTGCAATTGTTGGTTAGGATCTTCGAAAGAGGAGCCTCCGAACTGATCATTTTGGACCATTTTGACAAGGGTCGGCTTCAGCTCAAAATTATTCGCTTGCACAGCTGGGCGAACCACACTAGACTGTGCAAGAGTTGCATCGGGAACGGAGAAGTCCCGGACCAGTCTACCCCGAGGTCCATGTTGGGCTCCCTCAATCTCCTCGACGGCGCGTCTCACGCGTCCCTCTATCTCCCCTTCAGTATAACTTGAAGAAACCTAAAGGAAAAACAAAAGAAAAACTACCCAAACAGGTGAAAAAGAAAATGAAAAATCTAGATTAACCTAATCACAAAGTTAAATAATATTAACGTCGGTCCCCGGCAACGGCGCCAAAAACTTGATAGCCTCCCGCAAGTGTACGGGGTTGTTGTAGCACACAAGGTCGTCTCACAGGGATCTTTGCTAAGTACTATTCAACCGAGCAATTTATGATTATCTAGACAAATAATAAAATAGAGAGTATGGTGAATCAATTGTAGAACTAAAACGGTTAATAACGAGATTAAAGTCAATGATACTAAATATCTAGGACTTCGGGGAATTCCTTGCTAATATTTCCATACAATTAAGCTCTGCATAAGCAGACCATGCACTGTCAACACATAGCTAGCCTATGTATAATCTATGAATTAAATCTGAAAATAAATTCTTTTAAAAGAAAAGGTAAATCTAAGCTAGATCGATAGCCTATTCTCGTAGCGCCGGAAAATCCCTTCCTAATTTATTTCCACCATCCATTTGCCAGTGACAAAATAAACTAAGAGCATTAAGAAATTTACCTACTTAATCTCCAATAAAAATCACGCCTCCTTCGAGGTCGGTTTTTAAAGCCCGGTTAATGTTTTTCTATAGGCAAACGACGCTGTCACTTAACGTTTCCCTATTATAAATTTATGCTAATTGGTGAACAAGCAACTAACATAGTGAAGTTCCATTACCGAATTAAAAGAGAATAAATTCGGAAATAAATCTTTAATTAAATGTGCATGGAAACATTAACAAGTTCAACCCCTAATCCTAGACTACAAATTTAGCAAGATACAGCTTTAAAGAAAATAACAAAAACTTGGAAATAAATCATCATGATTAATTCAAGGAATAAACTTACAAAAATCTTAGAGTCAACCTTGAACCAAAAGAGACAAATCCAAAACTAAGAAACTTCCAAAAGCTAGAGCTAAATATGCTTGAATTACAAGGAAAGAAAAGTACTAGTCCTAAACTATTTGCGTGATTTTGCCGATATGAAGCTTGATGTGGGACTTGATATGGGACTTAATGCTTGCCTTCCATTTTATAGTGCAAGGGGACCATCTTGGGGTGGCCAAGGATGAGTGCAGTTGCCACCAAAAAATGGAGCATGAAAGGCTCTCATTTTTTTGCGCTAAAATTGGAAAGTGGAGGACCACTTCTTCCCTCCATTTTTAGCCTATCATGCAACCACCTTCCTTTCATTTTCTTTGCAGGTAATGGCTGTCCTCTTTTCATGCATGGGGCGCCACATCACCAAGACCTCCAGGAAATCTACTGTAGTCGTACGTCCTCGGTTTTTGGTTTGGTTTAATCTACACAAAGTGTACTACCAAAAACTGTTTCAGGTTCACACCCGAAAAATGAAGAGGAAAGAAGAACAGTAGAAGAATATCTGAAACCCGGAGGTATTTAACCAGGTGTACTAATACCCGATATGAATACTCCTAAAAACCCGGGTTTTTCTGGGAGGTTTCATCTCGTCGTGGCACGTGTCCACGGGATGCATGGGCTGGAACACTTCGCATAGGCAGCCTATGCTGGAACTGCACATCTTGTCCGGAAATCCAACATTTATTTCTAATTTCTGCATAAAAATGTTAAAACCTAAAAAAAAGATATAAAAGGATAAAAGGGAGAAAAATACTAAAAACAAGATGGATAAATAAAATAAATAAACATTTTACAAGCTAAAAGCGTTGAAAGAGCTCGTGAAATGAGTGCAAAATGCGTACTCATCACACCTGAACACTTCAAGCATCTTAAGATGAATAAAGAAACTGTCATAGGATGGCAATACTTGATGGGGTGTGTCAATCTTTACAATGAAGCAGAAGCTCCTCAACCCAGTAAGTTGCAGTCTCTCAAGTTTATTGAGTACATCAACAGATGATCCAAAAGAAGAAGAAGACGACACCAAACATTCCATTCCGTCACAGTAGGAGATGTGAATTCTCTCCAATTCGGTTGCAATACTCATAGGAAGTAAGCTTGTTGGACACTTGCAACCTCGTAACAATAGCTCTTCAATGCCTTGTGGAAGTTTGTCAAATTGTGTGCTAATATCACAATCCCGCATCTCAACTCTTTTATCAGTTGGATCTCTGTCAATCTCACCAAACGTCCTATTTATAAAAAGACGGTAACTTACTAGTTATTTCTCGTGCTTTTGGAATTGCAAATAACTATCCAACCCTTTTAAGTCTTGAAAACCGCATACCAAAACTTCCAAATTCCTCAAGTCACCTACCTCCTCGGCCTTATCTAACAACATATAGTGAAGATTGAGGAACTGGAGACGGAAGAGATTTGGTAATATACCAGCAGGAAAAACCTCCACATATTTGCAACTCATATTGAGATACCTGAGGTTCTGGAGCAATGCCAAACCGTGGGGCACTTCTTTAAGTCTTGGCGTCTCATATAAATCGAAAGCCTTCAATTCTTGAAGCTTGGCAAGCGATGGCACAAGCGTCAATTCTTTACAGTCCCGAAGGAACAACCCAGTGAGTCTCACAAGACTAGAGATGGAACTTGGCAATTCTTTAATGCCAGTCCACGATCAAGAACTTTGAGACCATTAAATTGCTCGAAAAAAGGATCCCCGATATAATTTAATCGCATATTCGAGCTTAACAAGAGAGCTGACAAATTAGGACAGCAAGGTGAGTGGCTAGAAGGAATGTTCATGATGCCGTTTGCAATAAAGGAAGCTCTGTGCAAGTCTAAAGGAAAAAATTGTAGTAAGGGTGTATTTGAGAAAAGTTTGTGAGTATGAAGAAAATAAAAGAGCAAGGACTTGCAAAGAACAATGGAAAAACAAATGACTTAAAGAAGAGAGGAGCAATACGATTTAGTTATTTAGGAAAGCACACACTTCATTTTGTATTACATGACATATTTATACAAGTACATCACTCACTTATTATTTTGTCTTCATGCTAACACAACCACAACTTTTCATATTAATATCTAGATATTTTCATAGATTATTCTAGATAACTATTATTAATATCTAGATATTTTCTTAGATTATTCTAGATAATTATGTAAAATATCATGATATTTTGGTCTTTGATTAAGACCATTCTAGAATACTACAAACTATCATGATCTTTTTACAAGATTTTTTTACAACAATATGGAAAGTTCTAGCAAGGAATCATACTTCAATAAAGTCTTTCCTCCACTTACCCACATCTGGCAATGATCTTAATTGCTTACCACCTTCAATCATCACAACTGACTTGTCTCTCAATTCTTGAACGGCAACATCCCTAATCAAGTCATGCATTATCACAGCTCCCCCAATATCATGACTCAACAAGCAAAAGCTTTCTAGTTTATTAAGCATGACATAGCCTTTATCAACCTCTTCTTGTCTACTATTCCCTTCTATTATTCCCTCACAAATCAAGAGCTCTATTAACGCCGTTCTTTCAATCTCAAAATCCTCTGGATAAAATGCACAATATAGGAAGCATTCCTGTAAAGATGGATCCTTTAAACGAAAATAGCTTAATCTAACACAGGGAATACTTTTTGCTCGATGTCATCATCTTTTGTAAACTTTGATTCTCTTAGTTGAGCCAATGTATACCTCCATTCACTTACATCATCCACTCCTTTCATGCTTCTTGCCAACACCTTAATATCAAGCGGTAACCCGACACATTCCTTGCAACAGATTTCACAAGTGCTTCATCATCTATCCCGTACTCCTCAATCTCCTTCTTGAACAATTCTAAGGCTTCTTCTTCCAAAAAGGTTTCCTTATTAAGCACATCAATGAAAGATCCTCAACAAGTAGACGGCACCAAACATTCTATTCCATCATAATAAGCGATGCAAAGGCTTTCTAGTTCTTTAAGCATGTGATGGCTTTCATCAACCTCTTCTTGTCTACTCTTTCCAAGATAGGAAAGAATTGCCCATGGGTAGCAAATGATTAGCCATTAAGCGGGGGAAATTTGATTCAACAAAAAGGAAAAGTCCGAGAATTTATGCCTCGACTCTTGCAAGAACGGACTAAGAGGGTCAAATCTTCCTAATTCAATACCATTACTGTATAGATGGATCTCGTTGTGAAAGATGGATTACAGGCGAAGTTCTGGGTAGAGCCAAAAAAGGGTAAACTGTACAAGTTCACTACCATCGATGAAATGAAGGGAAGGAAAGAGTGGGCTCCAGTGTATAGAGAGGACCTCACCGAAGGAACCCATATTTTTGATTGATTTCGATTTAGATCATCTTGGAGACTCAAAGTTTACAAAAGATAATGGCATGGACCAAAAGTTATTCGTTGTATTAAGATCGAGCTATGTTCGTTTAAAAGAACCATCTTTCACAGGAACGTTTCCTCCTATATTGTGCATTGTTTCCAGAGGATTTTGGTGTGAAAGCCCGTATCCCAATTTAATAAAGTAAAACAATTAAATAAAAAGAAATTACCAAAATGCCCCTGAAATCCGGGATACGTACACCAGTGCCTCGGCACACAAACATTGTCTATAAAAACTTATTAACACTGAGGTGTCACAAAATGTAAGGAAAGTAAACCGGCTCAACAAGCCATAAGTCAATCCGGCATCACACCGAAATGACACCACAAGTCAAATCCCGGCAAACCGCCGATAAGGAACTAAACCATTTATGACAACTCAAAAATAATTTTAAAGCAGCGGAAGATGAAATAGCATAAAAATCAGGATAAAGAAAACAACATGCATGTGGGCCCTATGGATCCAACCGAGAGATGATGCACAACTACCTGCTGAAGTATTCGGGTTTGAACTCCAAGTCGAAGATAAAACGAGAACAGCACGCTAACTAAGGTCTGAAAAGCAACGGTGGCGATTATGTGAGTCGCCTACTCAGTGAACATTAAAAGTCTACTTATACATGAAAGTGAAGTCATGCCCGTAGGGTGAGTAGTTCACGAGCACAAGTACAGCATACAAGGGATATTAGAACCACACACCAACACATAAACATCTTATTGTGTTATTGTCCTTATTATTTAGTTTCAATGCATTTATTATTATTATTATTATTATTATTATTATTATTATTATTATTATTATTTTGGGCCCTCTACTGTGAGTCAAGTCTCGGTAGTGCATCTGATCAGATCCGGGTGTGAAACCGAAGTGTCGAACCTCAGAAGGGGTAGATTCTGAGGCCAAACCACCGATAAATCTCGAGTGGCCGCTAGCTCCCTGAGGGTGCGCTCAGACACACCTAACTGGTGCAAGTCTTCCAGGGGTGCACCTACATTCCCCCGAATACCATGCTATCGCATAAAGTGACCCGAGGGTACCCAACCCTCCCTCGGGGCTACTAGTCGACTCCACAGTAGAATTTAATATTTTATTCTTAATTATACTTTTTACATTTCTGTTTGTAATACATTATGTTTTCCAGGGATGTGTGAATTCTATGTATTTTTGTTTCATCCGGGCCTTCGGCCCATAAACACACACTATCACCAAAACATAATACATGTTATATTCCATAACAATTCCTCATATAGAAATTAGGCATGTGAGAGCAATCAGGTATACAATTCCAATCACCGCATGTAGCAAACAAGGCAAGTAAACAAACAAACCATACCAACATGCATTCACAAAACATATATAAAAGACTTGTAATGCCACCTCAAAATGTTGATTATGAATTCTCCCGAGCCCGATTCCACAGCTCCCGAGGTATGACCCGTGCCTGAATACCGGCACATACAATAATCACTAAACACATTTTGAAAGAAATTGAACCGTACATATACGCTAAAGGTATATTCAAACTGAGTAACTCCCGACCCTAACTATCCGATTATGAGATTCCCGGGTCTAAGTCCAAAAGGATGTTCTCTCATCGATAACTCCAAAGGGTAGGGATCTAAGGTTCACCGATCTAAGTCCAAAAGGATGTTCTCATCGATAACTCCAAAGGGTAGGGATCTAAGGTTCACCGATCTAAGTCCATAGATGATTCCCCTGGCCTAAAGCCCACTAAATTCTTAACAAGAATCCCGGGCCGAGGGCCCACTTCTTAAGTTCATATTTACCGATTATAAAATTGAGCTTCGAGCCCGTTCCTTAAAAACCGTAAATTAATTATCTGTGATTAGGTCTTAAGTCCATATCTTTAAGTTCATGAAACGTTCTAAACTTTATTATGAGATTATTGGGTCTGGGCCCGGTTTTCCTAAAAACCGTCCTAAGGTCGTTCTCGAGCCCAAGAGTTTATCAGCCTAAAGTTCTATCCGTGTCGGTGAGTCTTTCGGCCACACTCTCTAACTCCCCGCACTCGGTAAACCACTAATTTATTTGATACATAAATGTGTATATATCATTAAGGAATTCAAAGTTTATGTACAGGGCAAAACAGAGACAAAACGAGAATGAATACCGTTTAATAGTCATAGAACAAGAAGCATACTCCGCTGGACAGAACCTGACCCTTCGCCGGAAAATTTCCGAGCCTCGCCGAATTCCGGTCAACTCGCCGGAAAAACCACAACAATCAAGGAAAACAAACCACCACGACAATTCTGCCATGAACAACAATATCCATAGAATTAATCCTACTCTTCACATCCACTGAATGCATAATTGGAATGAAGGCAGAGGTAAAATCTTACCCGGAACAGTGCTGCCGAGGACCAACTCGAGTCTTCCAGCCTCCCAACTTCCAATCTCCCCTGCCTGCAGTAGCCCAGCAACACCACAACACAGAACACGCCGGCCGCCGCCATGAGAAACACAACCCAGCCCAGCCAACAATTCCACCAACAACCATCAGCAACCCCCGACACCGGCAGCCACCAAAACAAGAAAAACCAATCGGATTACTTTCCCCTAAACAGCCAAAGGGAAGATGAAGTAGAGGGAAACCATAGAGAGGCGGCAGAACTCACCTTGCGACGGCGAAGGGGCGGTAGCGACGACTCCTCCGTCGAGTACTCGAGGCCTTTGCCTCGATTCGTAGTGGCAGCGTCGTCAACGGTGGCAGCTTGGCGAAGACGACCGATGGCGGCGGAGAGTGCGAGGAGTAGGAAAAAATGGTGGTGTTGATGACGAGAGAGGAAGGTGGAGGAATGATGGGTTTCGGTACCAAAAACGAAAGGAGAAGGGAAAGGCAGAGACAGGAAATGAGAGGATGAGAGCGTGGGTAAATGACCGTTGCGTCATGATGGAGTGGAGTAGAACGTGGAGACAGGAGCCGTTGGGGCTGCGGTGGAAAGGAGAAGAGAAAGCAGGAGAAAGAAGAAAGAAAAGGAGAAGGGAAAAGAAAGAAGAAAAAAAAAAAGGACGCGGGCGCGGCTTGACCTAGCCGGCCAAACGACCCGGTCAACGCCAGGTTGACTATTTTATATTCTCCTCCTTTTCCTCCTCCTCCTCCTCCCCTGTAACCTCCCTCAAAATTACGTTTTTTCTCAAAATTACACAGCAACAATAATGGAAATTAAAATCAAAACAAATCTACTCTTCTCCTCCCTATCAATCACCATAACACCAAAAACAAATCCGGTCAACCATCAACGATGTCTCGAGCATCAACAAATCCAGCACGTCGACCACTGCTCCTGCGATGAACAAAAAATTCCAGTCGCCACCGCCACCACCACCACCACCATCTCCATCAACCATAACCACCGCCCCTATTTCTTCTACAGTGGAAGAGAACCACCTAGTTCAACAAGATCGTTTTTTTCAAACAACAAAACACTTGATCCCAACAAGAATTTGGCAAGTAGACATTCAAATCACATCCCTCGGCAGCAAGAACCACCTCCTCTGTGTCCATTGCTCGAGCCTCACGAGCCTCATCCACCTTCCAGTCACATCCCAGCCACCAACAACCACCGCCTTGGCTTCGCAACAATAACCATCAACACCCAAATCGGGTCAGTACAACACCACAAGTGAAAAGACACAAGAAGGAAAAAGAGAGGCGCGGCGGCGGGGAGCTTACTAGACGATGAGGACGACGGCGGCACCACTGGGCGTCGCCACCATCCCCAATTACTCATCAATCAACGAGGAGGGCACAAGAAGGGTTCTGTGTGCTTGTCAATCCGTGTTGGAGACTCGCTGCCGCCGTGGTGATATCCCATCGCCGCTGCTCTATCTCCCTCTCCGAGAGCGCATGCTTCTCCTCTCCTAAGCGTCGAGCTATGATGCGCCTGAGCCCAGGGAGAAAGGAGTCAAGGACAGTGAGCGAGGTGGTTTGTTGACCCCAACGCGACCACTGGCCGAATCGATTGACGGGTAAGAACCCGTGTAATTTCCCTTTTGCAGATGATGGATCCGTCACTAGTTAGTTTTGTTGTAACCAGAACCCACACCAGTTCGGGTATTGATGGTGGCGGGTTGATGATACCTGATGTGCGTGGTGGTGCTTGGATTTTTTTAGTACTGTTATTGTGGTCCGGTGGTGGATTGCATATGGCTGGAAGAAGAAAAAGAGAAAAGAAGAAGAAGGAAAAAGAAAAAAAGAAAAAGAAAAGAAGAAAGGAAAAAAAAAAAGAAGAAAAAGCCGTGAAAAAGAAGAAGAAGAAGAAAAAGAGAAAGGAAGAAAAGAAAGAAAGAAAAAAGAAGAAGAAAAAAAGAAAAAGAATAAAGATTAAATCAATGGTGTGCATCAATCCACGTGTCAACCATCCGCAGCTTCTGTTAAGTTTTCCGACGAAAACGGAATCGGGTTAACAAGAAGAGGGGGTGATTTGCGGAATTAGAAAGTACAGGGGGTCAAAAACCGGTTTTTTTTTTTTTACAGGGGGTGATCCACTGATCCTAGTTTGACCGAAAATACATAGGGGTAAAACGCCCAATCAACAACAATCAATTTTGGTGGAGAAGAAACACTTTTATAGATTCTTCTCACTGTTTCATCACAAGTATTTATTACAGTGTTTTGTGTTCTTAAGCATGTGCACGTTACATGCTTTATCATCACCAAAAGTGTTTAGATATTAGAAGCTTCTGGATTACAGCAAAATATCACCAACAATTAGCTAATAAAATGTTCCTTATACCTACCAAAAACATATCAACATGTGATGGGTTAATTACAATTTGACCCCCTGAATTTCAATTTATTTTTGACTCACCCCCTCAACTTTTTTCTCATCAAATGACCACCTGAACTCCCAATTTGATGCAGTTAACCACTTCCGTCCATGGGCACATGGATTCCGTTACTTGCACTAACGGAATATTCGGTTGGATGACACGTGGCAGCATCGTAACCGTTCAATAATTTTTTTTCTTTTTTAACAAAAAATACAAAATTAAAAGGAAAGAATAAACATAATTATACCAATTAATTTGTAATTATTATTTCCTAAAAATATGGAAAGCTACCATTAATTGGAATAAAAACAAAAAAAAACCTAAAATTTTAAGAAATTAATAATTATTATTCCCTAAAAATATGGAAAGCTCCCACTAATTGGTATAAAAATTTAAACAATTCCTAAATTTTAGAAAATTAATAATTATTGTTCCCTAAAAAATGAAAAACAACCATTAATTGGTAAAAAAATACCTAAATGTTAGGAAATCAATAATTATTATTCCTTATAAATATGAAAAGCTCCCATTAATTCGTAAAAAATAGAAAAATACCTAAATTTTAGGAACTTAATAATTATTATTCCCTAAAAATATAAAAAAATCCATTAACTGTTATAAAAAATAAAAGAATATTTAAAGTTTAGGAAATTAATAATTATTATTCCCTTAAAAAATGGAAAAATCCCATTAATTGGTATAAAAATTTTAAAAACTAAAATTTTAGGAAATTAATAATTATTATTCTCTAAAAATATGAAAAGCTCTAATTAATTGGTGTAAAAATAGAAAAATACCTAAAGTATAGGAAATTAATGATTATTATTCCCTAAAAATATAAGAAGCTCTCATATGTAAAAATAGAAAAATATTTAAAGATTAGAAGATTAATACTATTATTCTCTAAAATATGGAAAACTCCCACTAATTGCATATGTAACTTCCGGGTAATTTTTAATTTCCAAAAAAAATACACATACAAATAAAAAAAATAAAAACTTTTCAACAATAAATGTGATCTTTTTATATTTTTTGGGAATAATAATTATTAAGTTCCTAAAATTTAGGTACTTTTTTATTTTTATACCAAATAATGGGAGGTTTTCATATTTTTAGGGAATAATAATTATTAATTTCCTAAAATTTAGGTATTTTTTTATTTTTATACCAATTAATCGGAGCTTTCTATATTTTTAGAGAATAATAATTATTAATTTCCTAAACTTTAGGTATTTTTCTTTTTTTATACCAATTAATAGGAGCTTTCCATATTTTTAGGAAAATAATAATTACTAATTTCCTAAAATTTAGGTATTTTTTTATTTTTATTCCAATTAATGGGAGCTTTCCATATTTTTAGGAAAATAATAATTACTAATTTCCTAAAATTTAGGTTTTTTTATTTTTATACCAATTAATAGGATTTTTCTATATTTTTAGGGAATAATAATTACTAATTAATTTGTAAAATTTTGTTTATTATTCCCGTTTTATTTTCTGTTTTTTGGAAAAAGGAAAATAAAAAATTTATTAAACAGTTTTTTATATAAATATTTTTATTTTGTATTTTTTGTTAAAAATAAATAAAAAATTATTGAATGGTTATGATGTTGCCATGTGTCATCCATCCTAATATTCCGTTAGTGCAAGTAACGGAATCTATGTGCCCATGGACGGAAGTGGTGAATTGCATCAAATTGGGAGTTCAGGTGGTCATTTGACAAAAAAAAAATTCAAGGGGTGAGTCAAAAATAAACCAGAATTCAGGGGGTCAAAATGTAATTAACCCACATGTGATAGACCGGTGTATCCTTAAATAGGAAAAATTTAAAGCAGTCGTTTTAAATATTCAGTTGGCGCCCAAAACTGAATAATAGGATCACGGCTACTGATGTCAACAAGAAACATTCAAGAAAATCAAAATTGGAGTGGCGTATCAAGAGGATAAAAAAAGCTGCAGTGTCACAGCAAGTCAGGCCCCAAGCCAAATGTTGCTACAGTAAGACTCAAATATGCCAAAAAGAACTGTAACCAATAATTAAAAAAAAAAAAATCATATTGTAAGTGAACAGAACGGCAAAATGGGAGTGTGACCAGAGGCAGACCTTAATCTGAATCCAACTCATCATTGGAGTAACTTTAATAACGAACATATTGGAGGATATCCTTAGCACTGGGATGGACCTGCTTAAACTGTTCCAGCAAATTTATTGAATCAAAATTACCTTTTCGAAGAAATGGGAGAGGAGGAGCTATTGGTCTCTTCTGTAGCATCTCACACCAACCAAGTTTAAATTCTTGTAGGGACACACAAGTCAGTGGCCTGTCGCAAAAGCTTGTGAGTCGTGGCAGATCGTAAAGTCTTAATATTCTTAATTTTGGGAGACTGAATTGAGAGGTGATGTTGCTACTGCTGCCACTTTCTTCACTATCTATTATCTCTTCCATCCCTCCACACTGTTGTACATCAAGATATTCCAGGTTCTTGAGGTTTTGCAGCAACCCCGGAGGGAACAATGTCTTCATTCTGTGACACCTGAATACAACAAGCTCCTTAAGATGAATAAAGATACTGCCATAGGATGGAGATGATCCAGAAGACGATAACCACGCCAAACATTCTATTCCATCACAGTCGGCAATTCGAATAAACTTCAATTCGGTTGCATTGCTTACAGGAACTAAGCTCTTTGGGACACTTGCAATCTTGTAACACAAGCTCTTCAATGCCTTGTGGAAGTTTATCAATTTGTCTGCTAATATCACACCCGCACATCTCAACTCTTTTAGCAGTTGGATATTTGGGAATCTCACCCAAAGAGGAATTTACAAAAAGATGGAAAATTACTAGTGCTTTCTCGTGTTTTTGGAATCTCAAATAACTGTACAACCCTATTAAATCTTGAAAACCACATACCAAAACTTCCAAATTCCTCAAGCCACCTACCTCCTCTCCTGTAACTAACGGCTTCTTGAAAAGTCCAAGGAATTGGAGACGGAGAGGTTTGGTAATATACCAGTGGGAAAAACCTCCACAGCTCCACAACTCATACTGAGATACCTGAGGTTGTGGAGCAACGCCAGGCCGTGGGGCACTTCTTTAAGTGGAGTACCATATAAATCTAATGCCTTCAATTCTTGAAGCTTGCCAAGCGAT
Source organism: Turnera subulata (assembly GCA_028386065.3). NCBI lineage: Eukaryota > Viridiplantae > Streptophyta > Magnoliopsida > Malpighiales > Passifloraceae > Turnera > Turnera subulata. The sequence goes on along the minus strand of JAKUCV010003964.1, from coordinate 138,416 downwards.
GGTGCATAACTCAAATAGCGACAGTTTGTAAGGGACAACCCAGTGAGTCTCACAAGAATAGAGATGGAACTTTGGAATTCTTTAATATCAGCCCGTGAAAGATCAAGAACTCTGAGACCATTAAATTTCTCGAAAAAAGAATCCCAATATATTCTAAACTCCAACTGTGGCTTAACAAAAGAGTTGACAAATCAGGGCAGCATGGTGAGTGGCCAAAGGGAATGTTCTCGATCTCTTGTGTATAAATGAAGCTCTATGCAAGTCTTTCCTCCACTTATCCACATCTGGCAAAGCTCTTAATTGCCTACCAGCTTCAACCATCACAACTGACCTTTCTCTGAATTCTTGAAGGGCGACATCCCTCATCAAGTCATGCATCTTCACAGTTCTCTCCAGAGGTATATAGCCTTCCAACAACAAGCCAAGACTTTCTAGTTTATTAAGCATCACATGGCCTTTATCAACTTCTTCTTGTCTACTCTTCCCCTCTTCAATCATTCCATCACAAATCAAGAGCTCTATTAACCGCTTTCTTTCAATCGAAAAATCCTCTGGAAACAAGGCACAGTATAGGAAACATTCCTGTAAGGAAGGATCTTTTAAACGAACATAGCTCAATCTTAGTACAAAGAATACCTTTTGCTCCATGTCATCATCTTTTGAAAACTTTGAGTCTCTTAGTTGAGCCAATGTATACCTCCATTCATGTACATCACCTACTCCTCTCATGTTTCTTGCCATCACCTTAATAGCAAGCGGTAACCCTGCACATTCCCTTACAACAGATTCCACAAGTGCTTCATCTTCTATCTCAATATTCTCATTCTCCTCCTTGAAAAATTCAAAAGCTTCTTCCCCCAAAAGAGGTTCTGCTTTGACATTATTCTTTTTGCAACCCATCTTTCTACAAACTTCCTCTGATCGGGTTGTAAAAACTAACCTGCATCCATCTGGCTCTACTGGAAGTCCCACATCCTTTGTATCAAAATCATCCCACAAATCATCTAATACAAGGATCAACTTTTGTTTTCTAATCAATTCTCCCTTCAACTTTCCTCTATCGAAATATTTATGGCGATACCATCTTGTAATTTGTATATGCTAAAATCTTGCGATACTGTAAACCAATAACATGGTGGAAAAGAGTCTGATTTTTTTTTTTTTGATACTAGTCGAGGAGAGTGAGACTCGAACCCGAGACCTCACCCCTCTTGTGCTTTTGACACAAGAGTGCCAATGAGCTACAAGCCCATTGGTAAAAGAGTCTGATCTTTCTCCAAGTTGATTGTAAATATGTTTCATCAGTGTGGTTTTGCCAACTCCCCCCATTCCATAAACTCCAATCTTCTCATCATCATCCTTCATTAACAAAGACCAGATCTCATCCTTGGCTCTCTCAAACCCAAGACCGACCAACTTTGATGTGGGAAATTGATACTTTCTTGTCCCAATTCAGGAAATATATATCATGTATCATTGAATGTAAACATAAGTTGCATTTGTTAATATCATGGTGCAAAGGTTCTTTAATGCTTTGTTACCTATTGATTCTCCAATCTTTTTGACAATTCCTTGAATTACCTCGGCCTCTTTTCTGCATATAACAGGAAAAGAGAAAAATTAGAAAAAGTAAGATACTACACAAACAAGGTCGTGCTGCATTAAAAGAATCAGGATCATTTGACAACAGGTTTAAGCCAACACCATACATAACAGGCACTTATGGTTTAAAATTCAAACAATCAAATCTTATTAGATACTACGTTAAAAAAAAAAAAAAAAAAGACTTGAAACTCATTACATGATGGAAGACCAATACGCATCTTCCCAAGGTCATGGTAGGTGGAAGAAACAGTCATATTACGAGCAAAAGTATGAATACTCTACAAGGATGATTTCAAAAGCAGAATTTAAGTTGGAGTAAGGTTCTCAACCAAATTTATGCACTGATTAACTGCAATATATGTTTGATTTCTTATAACACTGATCCTTTCAGTAAAATTCAACTCAGTAACCCAACATAATTGTTTTCAGAAAAATTCGGGAAAGACAAGTCTGCATTATTTGTGTATACATACGTTTTTTCTTCAACAAGTATCCCTTTCAAGCTTCCAATCTTTGTAAAAGCCTCTTTCCAATCCTTCACTGTCTCCTTGTTGAAAGCCCTTTCGTGCATAACGAAAGAATCAGCGAAGCTATTCTGCTGTTTCCTAACATCCCGTGGATTTACATGATAGAAAACAGGCATCACATGATGTTCGTGTTGGGTGTGATGCTTCATGATATTGACAAGTTCATTTAAGCACCATTTTGAGGAAGCATAATCTTTGGAGAGCACAACTATGGATGATTGTGACTCCTGGATCGCCTTTGGTAGTTCTGATTGAATCTGTTTTCCTGATGAAATCCCTTCGTTGTCGTAAAATACTAAATATCCTCCCCTGACTAACTCTTTATTGAGATGATCAGTGAAAGAATATCGAGTATCTGAACCTCTGAAGCTTAGAAATACATTATGATGAAGGCATCGATATGTGGAACGCGAGGGTTGTTCTTCTGCTGGACTGTTCTTTTGCTTCTTCAGTTTAGGCTCCATGGAATGGGAATTTCTTCTTATTAATTCCCTAGAAATTGCGGAAACTATATTAGAGATGCTAGTTGCACCTCTGCCTGTACTACTATTTTCACCGCATACAAATAACAGAGAACCGTTAAGCATTGTAATTTGATTTATATAACTAGCTAGCTCAAGTCCCATGACATGATATTTATAAAGCATTACAAGCATTTACAAGCATCTTCTTTCTGAGATTTTAAAGATAAAACTACGATCACCTATGCAATAAAATTTGCACACAAAGCAGTGAACTCAGTATGAAGATGCTAACAAATTAATTATTGGAGATGAAAGAAAGATACATTGGTGGTAGGCAAGGTGGAGGAGGGGTTCTCCCCTTAATTTCTTCAATAGATGGGCCTTAATACATGTCTCCATTCAATATCACCAGAAAAGAAAGTAATCATGCTCTTTTATTGAACCAAATCGCCAAAGGTCAGCATAGCTATATCTTGCTGTAGACACTAACAAGAGACCAATGAATGATTCTGCCTACCTAATTTGAAGAACAGGAGAACTAGTTAGTAAAAACGATATGCATAATATGTACCTGTGCTGTGTTCCCCCCGAGATCTTCCTCCAAAGATCAGAGTGAATAAAGAGAAGGGAGTAATAATGAAAAAAACCGGTGAAAAAGTCAATCATGAACGGATAGAGGAAAACTGTGTCCAAGAAATTGCAGATAAGCTTTTTTTTTAGCTTGTATAAAGACCAACTTCTTGGAAGTTGGAGTTCCACAGTTCCACCCACCACTATTAAAACTCGGTATAAAAAGTAAAAAAAAAAAAACGTAAATAAGTCAGTTTCACAAGCACAAAATGGTCAAAAAAAGAATAAAGCAATTAAAGAGCCTTTTTAGACGGTTTTCTTGCCTTCAGTTTCTTAGAAACCAAAATCCGTTTATCATTTAGGGTTTTAAATTAATGAAAACTGTTTACAAACTAGGGAATTTGATATATGGATTGTGTTCCAAAAAAATACTGAAAAATCATACCCAAAAAAGGAAGACAAAGCATGGACTGCTACTCTAGAGTTTTTTTCCCTTTGTTTGTCAGAAATTCTTTCATTTCTTTGAAAAGACTATAAAAAAATCTGCTGATGGCCTGGCCACATAAGCAGCAACAAAACAAGTCCTAACCTCTCCTAGTTCAAAAATCAGCTGCAGAGTTTGCACCAGTTCTATATACAAAATTTAACTTTTTAAGTTCAACAGAGAAAAGCTCCTTCAAAAATTGCAGGAATGGAGTACGCCAATGCTTCAATAAGCTCCTTCAAACCTCCTCTTCGCTCCTCATCAAGCTCATGGCATAGAAATGTAATTCCTTCCCCATCACCATCGCACACATATATATCTCATGTCTAATTCTTAATATCCAACTTTTCTAATCTCTCTAGCTGTGTGATCTTAGTTCTTGAGACAGATACGATTGCAATGGTGGTCACCGCGGGGCAAGAGCAAGACTTTTTGTACTGACTAGTGAGCCAAATCATATTAAGAGAGATTATTGGGAAAGAAAATAAGCACAGGAAAAAAACTAAAGTTTGCAGCAGAAGTAAAACATAGAATAAATAAGCGAAATGAAATATTTTACAGCCAGCCAGGAAATACTTAAATGTTCAAAAGTGAAACTTGCTGAAAAGATGTGGAATATCACAGGAAAGTTCATATAGCTTTTGGGAGGGCTAGAAGATCCTCCGCAGTAGCTGCATTTTGGGTTCTAACAAGACATGAAAAAATAAAAAAAAAAAATTCAGAAACTGTGACCAGAGGCAGACCTTAATCTCAATCCCAGTAAGCATTATCGAAGTCGCTATAATCAACAAAATCCATCTCATCGTTGGAGAAACTATAATCATCTGGAAGATGGATAGCCGTAAGACTGGGATGGTCCTGTTGCAGCAACTCTTCGGAATCAACAAGGCCTTTTCGAAGAGATGAGAGAGGAGGTGCTATTGGTATCTTCTCTAGCATCCGACACCTAACAATTCCAAGTCCTTCTAGGTGCTCACAAATCAGTGGCCCATAACAAATGCATTTGAGTCGTGGCAGATCGTGAAGACTTAATGGGAGACCGAGTTGGGGAGAAGGGAGAGGAGGAGCTATTGGAATCTTCTGCAAGAAAGCTGTGTAGTTTCGTAAAAAACTTTGTCAAATTAATTACATCGTGCGAAATTTTGATAGCTTTGTATTACCTATTAATTCTCCAACAATTTTTACAATCTCCTGAATTACCGCGGCCTCTTCTCTGCATATAACAACGAAACAGTAAATTCAAAGAAGCTTGGATATTACACAAAGGTCGTGTTGCATTAAAAGAAAAATAAACTTGGAAAGATCATTTAAGTCATCAACACCGGAAATAAAGAGAATTATCAACATAAGAATGCTTTTTGGTATTAGAAAACTATGTAAAAAGGCACCGGAAACTCATTACATAATGGAAGATATTGTGTCTTGCCAAGATCATGGTAGGAGGACGAAATAGGCATATTTTGTGCAAAAAATATGAATAGTCTGACCCAAGTTGATATGCATTGTTCCTATAAAATTCAACATAGTAATGCAAAGTAGTTATTTTTAGAAAATTCCTGCAAAAGACAAGGCTGTACTATTTGTGTGTACTTACATTTTTTCTTCAACAAGTATCCCTTTCAAGCCTCCAATTTTTGTTAAAGCATCTTTCCAACCCTTCACAGTCTCCTTGTTGAAAGTCCATTGGTGTTTAACAAAAGAATTAGCGAAGCTATTCTTCTGATTCCTGACATCAGATGGATTTACGTGATAGAAAACAGGCATAACATCATAGCCTTCTTGTGTGTGACGTTTCATGATGTCCACAAGTTCATTTAAGCACCATTTTGAGGAAGCATAATCTTTAGAGAGCACAACTATGGATAATTTTGAGTCTTGAATTGCTTTTGGCAGTTCTGTTCGGATCTCTTTTCCTGATTGAATCCCTTGATCGTCATAAAATACTAAATACCCTTCTCCAATTAATTCTTTCTTGAGATGGCTAATGAACGAATATCGAGTGTCCGAACCTCTAAAACTCAAGAATATATCATAATGAAGGCATGGAGATGTGGAAGATGATGGTTGTTCTTCTGCTGGACAGTGATTTTCACTCTTCAGTTCAGGCTTCGTGGAGTAAAAATTTCCCATGGGTGAGAACTTCTTGTTATCCTAATGAACTAAAACGTCTGTTACAGTAAATGGAAAAATAATTAAATTGCTAACAAATCAACATAGTTCATAAAATTTTATTAAAACTCCAAATTGTTTCATTATTATATATGAAACATTTGTCACTATGTGAATATTCATGTAAAATGACTTGTTTTATAGTCATATAAAACATCATCAACGAAAGTAATATTTGACAAACGTTTAAATTCTGTCTGAAATTTTGATTTTATCATCAACTACTTTGTGAAAAATCCAAACTTCTTGTCAGGAAAATTATAAGTTTATGCTAACAACTTTATGGAATCATCACAGAAAAAACTCTAATATATATATGTGTCACCTTGAAATTATACCACACCACTTTAGTTATTCATAACTTTCTGATGAATTACGAATTTCTTTGTCTCAGATAAGAACACACATTCTTGTAAGAAATTCATAAAGATGTCACAGAGAGAAACATAGTTATGAATATTATATCAAGGACTTTTGAGTTGTCACATATAATTATAGAGTCAACTATGAATAATGATAAGTACGTAGGGCTTCCATGTTGTTAACATATTAGAAATATCTTATCCAACATTTTATATAAAACACTAAAAAATGACCATGGGACGCTAAGTATTCATATTTGATCATGTTCCAGCAACATTCATTAAAAAATTCATGTGCACATATGAATAGTTTTACTAACCAGTAACAAAACCAGAAGAGTTTTATTGGTTAGAGAAATGGATAAACTTTGAGAAACAACCAAGACTTCTGGCAATCCACAGATGAGGATATTGCCTGGCAAGGTATAGACGATTGAAACCTTGTACTTGTTCATGAAGGGATACCCTGCATCATGCTTCTTCATAGAACTGCAAGATTTTAAAAGCAAAACAATCAAATTAAAGCCACAGGTAGTTACAAGACAAAAAAATAGTAGTGATTCATGATAAATGAAATAATCGAAGCAAAATCAAAAGAGATCACAGACTGGAGCACAAGAGAATTATGGAGAATGGCCTCACCTGTGTAATGTTGTGAGGCATCTGGCAATTAACACTAGCCATATATATATATATATATGAGCCAGTCCCTGACTTGGTAAAATAGATAATCCTGAGAGCAGGCCTCTCTTTTCCTTGCAAGAACGTGCCAAGAAATCTTTGTAAAATGTCAACTTGTTGTAATGTAACATTACACCCACCACGATTAAAAAATTGTCTTGCTATTTGGACTCTGTCAGATATGTCAATCATAATATTTTGGAGAGAAATTTTATATTATAATATCCTTTTTCTTCTTTTTTCTTTTTTTTTAAATAGAAGATAACTATAGAGTAGGGCCTAACCTGTGCAATGTCTTCTGAGGCAGCAATCAACCAGGATTTAACTATCTGGCAATTAACAAAAGTTAAGCACGATATGAGGCAGTTCCAGTACTCTTGGTTAAATAGAATAAGACGAGTTCTGAGTTGTTCTCTTTAAGTGTACTGTGTTGTTTTTTTTCTTTGGAATGCAGGTGTAATTTGTTGCCATATTAGTTATTGTTCTTCAAAGGGAGAGAGGAAGATTGATCAAAAGTGATAGTTCTATACTACAAAGCATCAAAATCATGCTCTGAATCATAGTATTGGAAGAATTATGAAAATGAGCAATCGCTCCTTGTCATTGTATTCAACAGGGAATTCCATGAACAGTCCCTGAACCAGAAGAAATGAAAAGAAAAGAAACAGAGTCATTGAATATTTTAAGCATAATTTATCTTGGCCTCAACTACACAACTTTTTGAAGAGCAATATTATAATATAATATCCTTCGCATAAAAAAGAAGAAGTTAATCATAGAGTAGGGCCTAACCTGTGCAATGGCTTCTGAGGCAGCAATCCACCAGGTTTTAGGAGAAGTCAAGCACCATCTCGGGCAGTTCCTGACTTTGTTTATTATTAAAACAATTCTGAGAAGTTCTTTTTGCTTTCCAAGAGAAGTTCCAAGAAGCTTCATAAAATGTCAACTCCTGATAGCATTACACCCACCACGATTAAGAATAACGTGTGTGACAACTTGGATTCCATATGCCAACTATAATATTTGAAGATCAACATTATGTTCTTCAAAGGTATCTAGCAAGAATCATTGAAAGTGGAAGTTCTATATTACAAAGCATCGAAATCATACTCTGAATCATAGTATTAGAAGAATTATGAAAATGCGCAATCGCTCCGTTCATTGTATTCGGCAGTGAATTCCATAACAGTCCATGAACCAAAATTTAAGAAACAGAGTTATTCATTGCAAACAACATCCATTATCTTGAGCTCAACTACAGTCCAGGACTGAATTGATAGGAACTCATACCCAACCCTGTTTCTTTAGTAAATGAATGTTTCCAATCTTATGTAGGATGCAAAGAGTCAAAATTAAGTTAATTTACAATGACATGGATGTAATTTCTGACACTTCCGGAAAAGAATGACACAACCATTAAGGGTGCAGATGCGGAAGTTTAAAGAACAGAACATCGAATGATCTCAGGACCACTCTCAGTATATTGATGCCTCTGGAATTCCAGAATATGATGAACACGATTCAATCTCAAGACCACTCTCAGTAAATCAGTCTACTGGTTGCTCAATCAAACAAAACAACTTAAGACATTTAAAAAATCAACAACACTTCATTTTGGTGGAGAAGAGACACTTTCACAGATTCTCACTCACTGTTTCATCACAAGTCACCAGCAATTTCCTAATAAACTATTCCTTACCTACGTACCAACAACATATCTCAATACATATTTCAATATGTGATACTTCAATAGGCAAAATTCAAGAAAGAGATTTTAAGCAAACAATTGGAGCCCAAAAAATTGAATACTTGCTCCATCAAAATGTGCCAAGGCCATGAGGATAGACAAGGGCTGCAGTGTAACAGCATGTCATGCCCGAAACCAAATATCACTGACGAGACTCTGATACGCCAAAAAGATGTGTAACCAATAAGAAAACTGTCAAATTATAAGTGGTCAGAGTTAAAGACACAATGGGATTAGAAAGTGCGACCAGAGGCAGACCTTAGTCTTGCAAGCCGACCTTAGCACTGGGATGCTTCCGCTTAAACTGTTCCAGCAACTCTGTGGAATCAAAATTACCTTTTCGAAGAAATGGGAGAGGAGGAGCTATTGGTATCTTCTTTAGCATCTGACACCGACCAACTTTTAATACTCGGAGGGACTCACAAATCAGTGGCCTGTCGCAAATGCTTGTGAGCCATGGAAGGTCGTAAAGCCACAATCTTCTTAGTTTTGGGAGACTGAATTGAGAAGTGATGTAGCTAGGCCCACTTTCTTGGCTTGCTATTATCTTTTCCATTCCTTCACATTCTCTTATATCAATTTTTTCCAAGTTCCTGAGGTTTTGCAGCAACCCAGGAGGGAACAACGTCTTCAATCTGTGACACTTGTATACATCAAGCCCCTTAAGATGAATAAAGATACTGTCATAGGATGGCAATACCGGACGGGGTGTGTTATTCTTCACAATGAGCCATAAGGTCTCCAACCCAATAAGTTGCAGTGTCTCAAGTTTATCAGGTACATCAACAGATGATCCAGAAGAAGAAGAAGAAGACAACACCAAACATTCTATTCCATCACAGTAACTGATAAAAATTTTCTTCAATTCT
>JAKUCV010003964.1:101964-126740 GCA_028386065.3 Turnera subulata | reverse complement strand
ACCTGACTTACTCTTAGAAATTGGAGGGGATTTTCTAAGATGAAAATAGTTGCCAGATCAAGCCAGAAAATTGTCTCCATCTCAGACTCGGTAAGGTTGCCCTCTACACAACAAACAGGGTAGAATGAGTATGAAAACTATGCAACAGTCCTATGGATCATTAATGACGTAAAAAAATTTGGAGCAAGATGGGAAATCTTAACATTATTCGTACACGGACGCACGGTATTGATGGATTGACACATCAATTTCTTTTTCCCTTGGAAACTGCAAAATTAATAGTATTTCCGTGGGAAATGATTTTTAAATCCTCTTGATCACTAAACAGAACACTGGTAAGAAGAACTTACCAAACTTGTCCAAGTTCCATAGGCGTCATCTCAGTGGTCGGGGTTTGAAACTCTTCTTGAGTTCGCTAAAAGGAGGAGGCAGCGGCAGAATATTAAAGTTGGGGTGCTGTGCTGAAGTCAGTTTTCCATGGAGCATAAAGAAAGAGCTGAGTGGTTAAGGTAGAGAGAAATGAACATCTAAAGTCAACAAAAAAAAATCATCATCAATCAACCGAATGAGATGAATTTGCAAATTGATTCACGATTAGGATTATTTTTGTTTTTACCACAGGAGTCGCCCACATCAAAGTTGTGGGGATGACCCAGCTTCTGCCAAATTTGAGGGGGATGACGTCACTCCAGGGGCCATGCCGGCGATAATTCTGTGGTTTATGGCGGCGTGTTGCTGGAGGAGATCGACAGTGAATACGTGCCTCCCCTGATGAATTTCGCGTTTCTCTTGTTTTTTACTTTCCATTTGTTGAAGTAAGTATATGAGATGTGAAGTTTTGGAAATAAAGTTTTGCAACAGCCGCTGAGTACGGGCGGGTGGCGAGCGAAGCAAAGGGACAGGTGTATGGATGAATAAATTTTCCTGTAACAAAAAGAAAATAGAAAGATCCCAAAAGTATAGTGCATGATTGACACATATTCCCGTTACTTAAATATATATATAAAATTTATATATAAATTAATTCAAGGATAGATTTGTCATATTATAAAATTTTCAAGGCAAAACAGTCATATCAGTTGAGGCATTCCTTCCCTGTTTTAGTATATAGTATATATAGACAATAAGACTGGTTATTATCTTAAGTGTTTTTGAAGCTTTCAATGTTCACCAAAGAGCACAACAACCTTAGCGTTTATTGATAGGTTGTAAAAATTCAGAACTTTTGGTGTATGGTTTTGAAGGTTTAAGAAGTCCGGTGGATAGAGGAGAGGTAGTTGATTGTAGGATAACCTTTCAGGCTCCTTGACATCTCGGGAGAGATTTGGTAATATACCAGCAGGAAAAACCTCCAGATATCCCCAAATCATATTTAGATATCTGAGGTTGTGCAACAACTCCATACCGTGAGGCACTTCTTTAAGTTTAGTATCACATAAATCCAAAACCTTCAATTCTTGAAGCTTGGCAAGTGATGGCACATGCGTCAGAGAACGACATTCTGCAAGGAACAACCCAGTGAGTCTCACAAGATTAGAGATGGAACTTGGTAACTCTTTAATTCTAGTTCTCGAAAGATCAAGAACTTTGAGACCCTTAAATTTCTCGAAAGCAGAATCCCCAATATATTTTAACCACCGATTGCGGCTTAACAAAAGAGTTGACAAATCGGGACAGCATGGTGAGAGGCCAAAAGGAATGCTCCGGATGTCATTATGCATAAATGAAGCTCTACGCAGGTCTTTCCTCCACTGACCCACATCTGGCAATTCTTTTAATTGCTTACCAGCTTCGACCATCACAACTGATCTGTCTCTTAATTCTTGAAGGGCTACATCCCTAATCAAGTCATGCATCCTCACAAATTTTCTCTCCACTGACACATGCTCCTCAAATTTCCTGTAATTGCCTTTCAACAAGCCGAGGCTTTCCAGTTTATTAAGCATGACATGGCCTTTATCAACCTCATCCTGTCTACTCTTCCCTTCTTCTATTATTCCCTCACAAATCAAACGCTCGATTAACCCATTTCTCTCAATCTGAAAATCCTCTGGAAATAATGCACAATATAAGAAGCATTCCTGTAAAGATGGATCTTTTAAACGAACATAGCTTAATCTTAATACAGAGAGTACCTTTTGGTCCATGTCATCATCTTTTGTAAACTTTGAGTCTCTTAGTTGAGCAAATGCATGCCTCCATTCACTTACATTATCCACTCCTTTCATGCTTTTTGCCATCACCTTAATAGCAAGGGGTAACCCCGCGCATTCCCTTACAACAGATTTCACAAGTGTTGCATCTTCTATCTTAATATTCTCAATCTCCTTCTTGAACAAATCAAAATCTTCATCCACTGAAAGAGGTTTTACACTGACATTATTATTTTTGCAACCCATCTTCCTGCAAACTTCATATGACCGAGTTGTAAAAATCAACTTGCATCTATTTTCCCTTACTGGAATTCCCACTTCCTTCGCATCAAAATCATCCCAAAGATCATCTAAGACAAGAATGAATTTCTGTTTTCTAACCAACTCTTCATATAACTTTGCTGCCCTTTTCTTTATATCATCCTCCTTCGAAATATCTACTTCATTAATAGCCTTGGCAATACCTTCTTGTAACTTGTATATGCTAAAATCTTGGGACACAGTAACCCAATAACATGGTGGAAAGGAGTTTGATCTTTCTTGAAGCTGGTTGTAAATATGTGTCATCAATGTGGTTTTCCCAACACCTCCCATCCCATAAACTCCAATCTTCTCAACATCATCCTTCATTAACAAAGACCAGATCTCATCCTTGGCCGTCTCAAATCCATTACCGACCAATTCTGATGTGAGAAATTGATGCCTCCATGTCCCTATCCATGAAATAAATATAAGGTATTGTAAACAAAATTTACAGTAGTTTGAAAAAGACCAAAACAGGTAATTAACTTTTATTTGGTGTTCTCTCCTTTTGCCAATCTTTTGATTTGAATAAAACATATCTGTTCAGTTATTATTGAGGTACCGATGCTATGCACTACCTAATCTTTATATAAAATGGCTCTGACCCTCCCTTTTTACCCAAAAAAGATGAACCAAGCAATATTATATGATCGTTCTCTGACAGAAAGTTATGCACTTTCCTGAAATATGTGAAATAGCATGATTTACACTTTTGATAGCAATGGTTGCATTACCTATGAATTCTCCAATCTTTTTGACAATTTCTTGAATTACCTCTGACTCTTTCCTGCACCAAGACAACATAAAAAATTGAAAAGGCTGGAGCATTTTACTCATCGGATGTGAAGTGGAGGGGCGAAGCAATACAGGAGAAGTTAAGAAAACAATACAAAATTTTTCGCTTTTAGATTATATGAAGTAGTCAATCCTTATGCCTTAGTTGTGAATATTTGTTTGTCCCAGAACCTTCAGTGAGTAAGATATCAGGCATAGACAAAACTGATCCACAAAATTCAGAATATCTTTATGTGCTATGCTTCAAGGGGATCATTTAATTAATTTTTTATAATCCATACTATATTAATCACCCAAGTAGATATCAGGCACAGACAAAACTTAGTGAAAAAGACAAGGTCGTTTATTAGTACTTACGTTTTTTCTTCAACATGTATCCCTTTCAGGCCTCCAATTTTTTCTAGAGACACTTTCCATTTCTTCATTGTCTCTTCCTCAAAAATCCCTTCTTGGTGCTTAGCAAAAGAGTTAGCAAAGCTCTTCCTCTGATGCCTGACATCAGATGGATCTATATGATAGAAAATCGGCAAAACATGATGTCCATCTTGTGTGTGACGGTTCATGATGATCACAAGTTCATTGAGGCACCATTTTGAGGAAGCAAAATCTTGAGAGAGCACAACTATGGTTGATTTTGATTCTTGAATCGCCTTTGGTAGTTCTGATCGAATTTCCTTCCCGAATGGAATCCCTTCGTCGTCGGAAAACACCAGATATCCTGCTCTAACCAACTCTCTCTTGAGGTGATCAATGAAAGTATAACGTGTATCTACACCTCTGAAACTCAAGAATATGTCATAATGAAGGCATGGAGACGTTGAAGTGGAGGCTTTTTGTTCTGCTGGGCTGCGCTCCATATGATGTAAAATGGACTGCTGATATATATATTCTTGTATCTGTAAAGAACCCCATGGACAAAAAACAATACAAACAGTACAAAATTATAAATAAGATTCCTGCAATAAACAAAGTTGCAGCAAACAAAACTTGGTGACATCAGTTTAGAGTAAGCAAAGTCCATAGAAGGGGATAGAATAGAAATAACAAAGAGTCTGTTCATATTCTTCTTTCACTTCTTGATTAATTAATTGATGATAAACTCCTACGAATTAAAAATCTCTAAACATTTTTGTATTAGCTAGTGATCATGTATCTCATCATCTAGTACTTTTGTCCAGGAAGAGGATAGGCTACAATTAAGACACAACTGGCAGATAAACACAAGCTAGCTAGCTATGGTGACTCTGCAACTAATTCTCATTTTCTTCCAACATTCAGTAACTTCTTTGGAGAGGGAAAGGAAATATAAACTGCTAAAATTACCTGGCCCAACAAAAACAATAAATGATCGATCTGATTGAGAGGTAGTCCTTGACTTGAATCAGAAAGACCTGGCCGTCGGAGGTCAGCCGTATATTCAAGAATGATCAAGAGAACCAGTGAAGTGTCAATCAGAAATATACAGATCGAAAACCAATCAAGGAGTTGCCTTATTATTTCCTTTGATTAAAAAAAAAAATAATGAAAAAAAAGGTAGTTCTCCTTTCCGTTGAAGAAAGTGACATACCAACAATTCCAATTGTTGTAAAATTCCACCATCCACAATTAAATATACAACAAACCAACAAATTTCCTCTTGTATCCTGATTGGATCCAGGATTTTTAGTTGGGGTCAAGTTCATATGAAAAAAAAATTACAATCGTTCTCTCTTGATAAATGAATTAATAATTTTTTTTACATAGCTATTATCAATTTTTATTATAAAAAATTATCCTAAGAAAAATAATCTACAAAATAAAAATGATTACTTCTTGGATCCATAGAGTTTAAGATATAAAAAATACAGCATACAAATTATAAAAACGATTGTTAATTTTGATTAATCATGCTAAAATATAATGTATATGAACTATATTAATAAAAATTACACAAAATTGATTTGGATATAAAATTTTGTTAACATATTATAAGAAAATAAAAACAATAATTTAGTTACTTAAATTATTAATTTATTGAAATTATATTTTGAATATTGATTTTATTCTCGATGGTTAAAAATTCCCACGATTGTTGACAAGAAAGCACTTCCTGAAATTGCTTCTTCATTAGGGTGGCTGTAGAGTGTAGAGTTGTCACTTTGGATTTTATTCAACAAGAAAAATTCGGGAAAAACCAGCAATCGCTCCGTGTCATTGTTTTCAGCAGGGAATTCCAGCAGAAACGAAAATGAATAGAAAAGAAATAGAGTCATTCGTTGAAAGCAACATGCTTTATCTTGAGCTCAACTATCTGTGTACAATGCAGTGTCAAAATTAAATTTACAAATTAGTATGTAACATATATTAAAAGTAAACATCAGTTTGCAGCACTCTGCCCAAGTGGTGAACCAGTTCTGGGCATAAAGTAAAAGCATCAGTTGATTTGGAGCAATAAGATCAAAGCCGGTTGATCTGTCCAGAGCAGAAGCTGTGGGGCACTATTCTTGAGACATTAAAAATGCTCGAGATGGCCATTCACTATTATGTTAGCAGAACACGCCATAGATAAACTAGCAGTATCTTAGCAGTCCATCACTTCCAGTACAGAAAACAAAGCATCAGCCCTTAGTAAGGGACAATTTATTAGAAAGTCAAATTGGTCCATTCTATAAAATGAAAAACAGTTCTCTGCCAAGGAAAATGCTGACACTGCATTCGAAACAAGATCATGCAGGCCCTCTGCTGGACAGAAAACAAATTAAATTGCCACAAGGTGAGGAAGATAGAATGGGATTAGAAAGTGCGGCCAGATGCAGACCTTAATCAAGAACGTCAATGTCCTCAAACTGTTCAAAGTGAACATGGCCGATGATATCTTTAGCACCGGGATGGTCCTGCTCAAACTGTTCCAGCAGCTCTCTCGAGTCAAAACTACCTCGTCGAAGAGAAGGGAGAGGAGGAGCTATTGGTATCCTCTTCAGCATTGGACACCCAAAAACTTCAATTTCTTGTAAGGACTGGCAATTCAGTGACCCGTCACAAATGCTTGTTAGTCGTGGCAGATAGTAAAGACTTAATTCTTGGAGGGAAGGGAGAGGAGGAGCTATTGGTATCTTCTCTAGCATCTCACATAGAACAAGATTAAATTTCTGGAGGGACTCACAAATCAGTGGCCCATCACAAATGCTTGTGAGCTGTGGCAGATCGCAAAGACTTAATTCTTGGAGAGATGGGAGAGGAGGAGCAAATGCTATCTTCTTTAGCATCTCACACCGTTCAAGTTCAAATACTTGGAGGGACTGACAAATCATTGGCCCATCACAAATGCTTGTGAGTTGTGGCAGATCGTATAGACTTAATTTTTGGAGTGAAGGGAGAGGAGGAGCTACTGCTACCTTCTTTAGCATCCGACACCCAGAAACTTCAATTTCTTGTAAGGAATGGCAAATCAGTGACCCGTGGCAAATGCTTGTGAGTTGTGGCAAATCGTAAAGTCTTAACATTCTTAATTTTGGGAGACTAAACTGAGAAGTGATGTAGCTGGACCCACTTTCTTCACTTGCTATTATTTCCTCAATTCCTTTACATTCTTGTATCTTAAGATCTTCTAGGTTCTTGAGGTTTTGCAGCAACCCCGGCGGGAACAGTGTCTTCATTCCGTGACACTTGTATACATCAAGCATCTTAAGATGAATAAAGATACTGCCATAGGATGGCAATACATGATGGGGTGCGTTAATGGTTACAAGGAGCCATAAGCTATTCAGCCGAAGAAGTCGTAGTCTCTCAAGTTTACTGAGTACATCAACACATGATCCAGAAGGAGGTGACACCAAACATTCTATTCCATCACAGTCAGCAATATGAATTGACTTCAATTCGGTGGCATTACTTATAGGAACTAAACTCTTTGGACACTTGCAACCATCTAACGCCAGCTCTTCAATCCCTTGTGGAAGTTTATCAAATTGTCTGCTAATATCACATCCCCACATCTCAACAATTCTTCTAGCAAATGGATGTCTAGCAACTTCAGTAGTAGAATTCACAAAAATCTGGAAAATTACTAGTGGTTTCTCGTGTTTGTGGAATTGCAGATAACTATTCAACCATATTAAGTCTACAAAACCACACACCAAAACTTCCAAATTACTTAAGCCACCTACCTCCTCTCCTTTAACAATCAAAGGCTGAAGTTGGAGGAATTGGAGACGGGAGAGATTTGGTAATATGCCAGTGGGAAAAGCCTCCAGAGCTCCGCAACTGATATTGAGATACTTGAGGTTGTGGAGCAACGCAATGCCGTGGGGGACTTCTTTAAGTGGAGTACCATATAAATCCAAAGCCTTCAATTCTTGAAGCTTGGCAAGGGATGGTACATTCCTCAAATTGTAACAGCGCGCAAGGAACAACCCAGTGAGTCTCACAAGATTAGAGATGGATCTTGGCAATCTTTTAATGCCAGTTTCCGAAAGATCAAGAATTTTGAGACCATTAAATTTCTCGAAAAAAGAATTCCCAATATGTTTTAACCTCCAATTACGGCTTAACAAAAGAGTTGACAAATCAGGACACCACGGTGAGTGGCCAGACGGAATGTTCTCGATATCGTGGTCTACAAATGAAGCTCTACGCAAGTCTTTGCTCCACCTACCCACATCTGGCAACGATCTTAATTGCTTACCGGCTTCAATCATCACTACTGATCTGTCTCTCAATTCTTGAAGGGCAACATCCCTAATCAAGTCATGCATCTTCACAGTTCTCCTCACAGACCGATCCCACTCAGATTCGTCGCTATAGCCTTCCAATAAGCAAAGGCTTTCTAGTTTATTAAGCATGACATGGCCTTTATCAATTTCTTCGCATCTACTCTTTCCTTCTTCTACTATTCCCTCACAAATCAAGAACCCTATCAATTCCTCTCTGTCAATCTCAAAGTCCTCTGGAAACAATGCACAGTATAGGAAACATTCCTGTAAAGATGTATCTTTTAAACGAACATAGCTCAATCTTAATACAGAGAATACCTTTTGCTCCATGTCATCATCTTTGGTAAACTTTGAGTCTCTCAGTTGAACAAATATATTCCTCCATTCACGTACATCCTCCACTTCCTTCATGCTCTTTGCCATCACCTTAATGGCAAGCGGTAAACCAGCACATTCCCCTACAATAGATTCCACAAGTGCTTCATCATCAATGTCAATATTCCCAATCTCCTTCTTGAACAAATCGAAATCTTCTTTGTCTGATAGAGGTTCTACTTTGACAACATTCTTCTCGCAACCCATCTTTCTACAAACTGCATATGATCGAGTTGTAAAAACTAACTTGCATCCATTTGGCCCTACTGGAAGTCCCACATCTTTGATATCAAAAGCATCCCACAGATCATCTAAGATAAGAATGAACTTTTGTTTTCTAATCAATGATTCGTTCAACTTTGCTGCCCTTATCATTACATCATCCTCTCTCAAAATATCTATTTTAATAGCTTTGGCAATACCATCCTGTAACTTGTGAATGTTAAAATCTTGGGATACAGTAACCCAATACCTTGGAGGAAAAGAGTATGATCTTTGTTGAAGTTGATTGTATATATGTGTCATCAATGTAGTTTTCCCAACTCCTCCCATCCCATAAACTCCAATCTTCTCAACGTTAACCTTCTCTAACAGAGAACAGATTTCATCCTTAGCTTTCCTAAACCCTTGACCGACCAATTCTGATGTGGGAAATTGATACTTTACTGTCCCTGTCCACGAAATAGATATCATATATTATTGACTGTCAAGTGTCAACAAAATTTACATTAGTTAAAACAAAAATAAAAATAGACATCATATATTATTGACTGTCAAGTATCCAATACATACCAAACTTCTTTTAACTTAAAACTATCGTGGATCATACAATTTTAATTTACCTTTTCAACCTAGAAGATCGAAGTGAAATCTCTTGACAAATGAACCAAGCAATAAATTTAATATGATCATTCTTCTAAGAAAGCTGTGCACTTTCTTAAAACATGTGAAATAGCATGATGATAGCAATGGTTGCATTACCTATGAATTCTCCAATCTTTGTGACAATTTCTTGAATTACCTCTGACTCTTTCCTGCAACAAGACAAGGCAAAAATTGAAATGGCTACAACATTCCACTCTTTGGATGTGAGGAGGAGGGAAAAAACAATACAATAAAGGTTAAGAAAAGCAAACTACATGGAGGAGACATAAGGTTATGTGCTATGCTTCATTAGTATGATTTAGTTTGTATAACTCATACTATAGTAGTCATCCAAGTTGGTATCAGGCATAGACAAAATTTTGCAGAAAAGACAAGGTGGTTTATTCATACTTACGTTTTTTCTTCAACATGTATCCCTTTCAGGCCTCCAATTTTTGCTAGAGACTGTCTCCATTCATTTACTATCTCCTCCTCAAAAGCCTCTTGGTGCTTAGCAAAAGAGTTAGCAAAACTCTTCCTTTGATGCCTGACATCAGATGGATCTACATGATAGAAAACCGGCAAAACATAATGCTGTTCATCTTGAGAATGACGTCCCATGATCCTCACAAGTTCATTGAGGCACCATTTTGAGGAAGCGTAATCCTGAGAGACTACAACAATGGATGATTTTGATTCTTCAATCGCTTTTGGTAATTCTAATCGAATTTCCTTCCCTAAAGTAATCCCTTCGTCGTCGAAAAACACCTGATATCCTGCTCGAACCAACTCTCTCTTGAGGTGATCGATGAAAGTGTACCGTGTATCTGCACCTCTAAAACTTAAGAATATGTCATAAGGAAGGCATGAAGACGTGGAAGATGAGGCTGCTTGTTGTCCTGCTGGGTTGTTCTTTTGCCTCTTCGGGTTGCGCTCCATCATGTAGAGTGGACTACTTACACACTATAAGTACATATCTAATAGAATGCCTGCAAAACCAAGTTGTAGCAAACAAAATGTGTTGACATCATTTGAAAATGTTTAGAGAAAACAAAGTCCATCAAGGTGGATAGGACAGAAATGCTAAACAGTGTGTTTACATTCTTCTTTTGGTTGTCTTTTGATTAAGTAATTGATGATAAATTCTAATTAATTAACTAAAGATCTCCACAGGTATTTGTGTATATCAGCTAGTGATCGGTGTGTATCCCATCTAAAAAATTTGTAGTTTAATTAATGTCTTAATGGGTATTGAATGATGACGAGTGAAATTACTTAACATGGTTGTTCTGTATCGATTTGGCATATCCAACTTCTGAAACAGGCTAAGTATATATCTTTTGTTCTGGGAAAGATATAGGCTATATAATTAAGACACAACACAACTGGTCAGATAAACATAAGCTAGCTAGCTATAGTCACTCTGCAACTACTTAAATCTCGTTTCTTCCAACAACATTCAGTAAATTATTTGGGGAGGAGGAAGACGAAACATAAACAGCTAAAATAAATTACCTGGACCCACAAAGATTATAAAAATGATTGATCTGTGGATAGTCTTGTGCTTAGTAGCCAGTCACTCAAGCACCATGAGGCACAGTCCCAGCTGAGTTGATACACAAAGACTTGGTCGTCGGAGGTCAGGCAAGAAGAGCCACCAATCAAGCAGCAGAACCAGTGAAATTTCTAATTACAAATGTACAGAAAGGAGACCATTCAAGGAGTTGCCATATTTAATTCCTTAATTGGATCAAAAAGAAAAATAATGAAAAAGGTGGTAGCTCTCTAACTTTACCTTCGAAGAGAGTGCCGGAGAGAAGGCCACCTGTTGTAAAGCTTCCACTGCCCACAATTAAATACTATATAACATATACCAAAAACGGAGAAGGGCGGTGTCATGTCATGTAATGTGAGTGGACTGCTTTACGTTAAAAAAAAATTGATATGACAAATTTACCTTTATTTTAATTATTAAGATATACTATATTACTGTTTTGATTTATGAACAGACCTCCTTGGATTCGCCGTCACATTTAACTCTCTTTCTCGGCTTCTTCATTTTTACGGTCACCGTCTCTAGCACCCACTTCCCTTTTGTATTTTCTCTTCTTCGTTTTTTCGGTCACCTCCCAATTTAGCCACCATCCACATTGCTTTTGTTTCTCAAGTCCGGACTCTGCAGGATGGGTCGGTGAAGTTCGAATTCTCAATTTAGAGAGAGCAATGAGTATTGTGAACTCCAATTAACTAAGCCAACCTAATTGGCCAAGAATGCCCCAACTTTCAATCCTCAAATGTTGTATTGAAAAATAAAAATAATATATAATTCTCTAATGTGTGGCTAACCTACTAGGTATGACAAGCCAGGCAATAAAATTGTGGTTAGGAACATGACTTAGAATACCAATCCACTTTGGGATTGTTAAGCTTAATAGAATCCCTTGCACTCCTCATCGTAAAATTCCCAGAGAAAGTCCATTCCAATTGGTCTGGAGCTGAGGAAGAAGGCATTAAGGCACCAGCTGCAATTGTGAGACCAAAGGGATATAAGACACAAGCCAAGACCGAGCATATCATTTGCTTCTCCTCGCAGGCGTAAAATCACAGCCTTTATATCTCAATTTTCAGGCAACACTAGCTAAATGCTTTCCAGAAAATCTGTAGCTGATAAAGGGTGCGATAATTTTCAAAAGGTACGAGAATTACTTCCAGAGGTATAAACCTCTATACCACACACGGTCACTTCTTCATATGTATATAAGTGTTACATAGGTGAACCCTTCCATGCATGACGGAGGAAAATTGTTCAAAGTCATTATTTATATATGTCATATTTTGTTTTTGTTGTCAGTATACAAAGCTTTGCCTAGATCTCCCAACACACCCTTGCCAACTTAAACACACTCTCTTCAGAATTTCCATCAAAAGTCCAAAGCTATTCAAGAGAACATTACACCAACGACTTGACTGATCATACCAACAGAGAACAAGTCAACGAAACAAAATATATGGCTAATGTGAGACTCAGAATAAGCTAACTCAAAGAACTGTAACCAAATAAGAATACAATCAAATTGTAAGTAGATAGAAACGCACAAAATGGGATTAGAAAGTGCAACAAGAGGCGGACCTTAATCTGAATTCAACTCATCTTCCTCAGAGGAACTACGATCATCAGAACACTCATCATCCTCGGAGGAACTATGATCATCAGAACAGTTCCAACTCCCTGGACTGAACAACTCTCTGGATTCAACATGGCGGAGGATACCCTCAGCATTGGGATGCTCCCGCTCAAACTGTTCCAGCAACTCTTTGGAATCAAGAACGCCTCTCCGAAGAGGGGGGAGAGGAGGAATTATTGGTATCTTCTTTAGCATCTCACACCGACCAAGTGTGAATTCTTGGAGGGAATTACAAGTCATTGGCCCATCACAAATGCTTGTGAGTCGTGGAAGATTGTAAAGAGTTAATGCTCTTAATTCGGGGAGACCGGGTTGGAGAGAAAGGAGAGGAGGAGCTATCGGTATGCTCTCTAGCATCGGACACTCAAAAACTTCAATTTCTTGTAAGCACCTGCAAATCAGTGACCCGTCACAAATGCTTGTGAGTCGTGCCAGATAACGAAGTTTCAATGTTCTTAATTTTGGTAGACTCAATTCAGAAGCAATGTAGCTAGACCCACTTTCTTTACTACTTGCTATTATCTCTTCCACCACTCTACATTTCTCTACTTCAAGATATTCTAGGTTCTTGACGTTTTGCAGCAACCCCTGAGGGAACACCGTCTTCATTTGGTGACACTCGAATAGAACAAGCTTCTTAAATATGCTTCCTGGCAATAGCTGATGGAACAGTAAGCTGGCCGACCCAGTAAATCGTTGTGTCTCAGATATCGCCACTGCAATACGCCAAAAAGAACTGTGTAACCAAATACGAAAACAGCCTAAATGGAGAGAAATGAAAGACAAAAATGGGGTTAAAAATTTTGAACAGAGGCAGACCTCCATGTGAGTCTAACTCATCATCGGAGGAGGAACTATAATCATAAGGAATGTACTGGAGGATATCCTTAGCACCAGGATGGTCCCGCTTAAACTGTTCCAGCAACTCTATTGAACCAAAACTACCTTTACGAAGAAATTGGAGAGGAGGAGCTATTGGTATCCTCTTCAGCATCTCACACCGACCAAGTTCAATATTCTTAAGTTTCTCACAAATCAGTAGCCCATCACAAATGCTTGTGAGTTGTGGCAGTTCATGAAGTCTTAACCTTCTTAATTTGGGGAGACTGAATTGAGAAGTAATGTTGCCGCTGCTGCTGCTGCCACTTTCTTCACTTGATATTATCCCTTCTATTCCCCTACAATCTAGTATATCAAGACACTCCAGGTTCTTGAGGTTTTGCAGCAAGCCGGGAGGGAACAGCGTCTTCATTCCGTGGAGATGACACCTGAATACAAAAAGCTTCTTAAGATGAATAAACATACTGCCATATGAAGACGAGGGCGACACCAGACATTCTATTCCATCACAGTAAGAGATCTTGATAGACATCAATTCAGTTGCATTACTTGCAGGAACTAAGCTCTTTGGACACTTGCAACTGTTTAATACTAGCTCTTGGATGCCTTGAGGAAATTTATCAAATTGTCTCCTCATATCACATCGCCATATCTCAACAACTCTTCTATCAGTGGGATATTTGGGCTTCTCATCCGACGTTCTATTCACAAAAAGATGGAAACTTATTAGTGGTTTCTCGTGCTTCTGGAATTGCAAATAACTTAAGTCTTGAAAAGCACATATTAAAACTTCCAACTTCCTTAAGCCACCTACTTCCTCTCCATTCACTAGTGTCCAGTGGTTAAGTCCCAGGTAGCTGAGGTTGTGGAGCAACCCCATACCGTGGGGGGCTTCCATAATCCTTGTAGTATCGTATAAATCCAAAGCCTTCAATTCTTGAAGTTTGGCAAGTGATGGCACATATCTCAAATAGTGACAGCCTCTAAGGAATAATCCAGTGAGTCTAACAAGATTAGAGATGGAACTTGGCAATTCTTTAATTCCAGTTCCCGAAAGATCAAGAATTTGGAGACCATTAAATTTCTCAAAAAAAGAATCCCCAATATGTTCCAACCTCCAATTCATGCTTAACAGAAGTGTTGACAAATCAGGACAATGTGGTGAGTGGCCAGAAGGAACGTTCAAGATGTCGTTATTTATAAACGAAGCTCTATGCAAGTCTCTCCTCCACTTACCCACATCTGGCAACGTTGTCAATTTCTTGCCAGCTTCAACCATCACAACTGAGCTTTGTCTCAATTCTTGAAGGGCAACATCCCTAATCAAATCATGCATCTTCACAACTCTCTCCAGACGCACAGAGCCTTCCAGCAAACAGAGGTTTTCTAGTTTATTAAGCATGACATGGCCTTTATCAACCTCTTCCTGTCTATTCTTCCCTTCCATTATTCCCTCACAAATCAAGAGCTCTATTAACTCCTTTCTTTTAATCTCAAAATCCTCAGGATACAATGCACAATAGAGAAAACTTTGCTGTAAAGATGGATCTTTCAAACGAACATAGCTCAATCTTAATACAGCAAATACTTTTCGCTCCATGTCATCATCTTTTGTAAACTTTGAGTCTCTTAGTTGAGCAAATGTATACCTCCATTCAGCAATATCATCTACTCCTTTCATGCTTCTCGCCATCACCTTAATAGCAAGTGGCAACCCAGCACATTCCCTTATAACAGATTTCACAAGTGCTTCATCATTTATCTCAATATTCTCAATCTCCTTCCTGAACAAATATAATGCTTCTCCCTCCGAGAGAGGCTCTATTTTGACACTATTATTCTTGCAACTCATTTTTCTACAAACTTCATATGATCGGGTCGTAAAAACTAACTTGCATCCATTTGGCCGTACTGGAAGTCCCACATCCTTCGTATCAAAATCATCCCACAGATCGTCCAAGACAAGAATGAACTTTTGTTTTCTATTCAGGTTTTCCATCAACTTTGCTGCCCTTTTCTTTATATCATCCTCCTTGGCAATATCCTCTCTTATTTTTCCGCCGAGAATAGCTTTGGCAATACCATCTTGTAACTTGTCAATGCTAAAGTCTTGGGACACAGTAACCCAGTAACTTGGAGGAAAAGTGTTTGAT
Organism: Turnera subulata; assembly: GCA_028386065.3. Lineage (NCBI taxonomy): Eukaryota > Viridiplantae > Streptophyta > Magnoliopsida > Malpighiales > Passifloraceae > Turnera > Turnera subulata. The sequence continues at coordinate 111,381 of JAKUCV010003964.1, read as the reverse complement.
CTTTCCTGAAGTTGATTGTATATATGTGTCATCAATGTGGTTTTACCAACTCCTCCCATCCCATAAACTCCAATCTTCTCAACGTCAACTTTCCCTAGTAAAGACAAGATCTCATTCCTAGCTCTCTTAAACCCTTCACCGACCGAATTTGACGTGGGAAATTGATACTTTACTGTCCCTGTCCATGAAGTGTATCATGTATTACTGACTGAGAACAAAATCAACATTAATCAATTGAAAAAAGACCATAGTAAGTAATTAATTTTTATTTGGTGTTCTCTCTTTTTGACTAACAATTAACTATACTAGGGAAAAAGAGAGAAGAATTTTGATTACCTCAATATAGCAACGCTTACACAATCATAAATGTTTTCTAGTTCAACCAACCAACTGTAATGTGAAGAATTTTGAATGTTCTCTGTCTCCTAACGATGGCATGTTTGGAATTAATATGAACTTTCTCTTAACATTTGTGAGAGCAATTTCTTCAAATATGTGAAATAGCAGGATTTAAACTTTTGATAGCAAGGGTTGCATTACCTGTGGTGGATTCTCCAATCTGTTTGACAATTTTTTGAATTACCTTTGACTCTTTCCTGCACCAAGACAAGACAAAGATTAAAAAGACTGGAGCATTATACTCTTCGGCTGTAAAGAGGAGGGCAAAAAAACAATACAATAAAGGTTAAGAAAGCGTTAAATTTTGCAAGAAAGAAAGGACGGGGTTGTTTATTTGGACTAACGTTTTTTCTTCAACAAGTATTCCTGAAAGGCCTCCAATTTTTGCTAGAGACTCTTTCCATTTCTTCACTGTCTCTCCCTCAAAAGCCTCCTCTTGGTGCTTAGCAAAAGAATTAGCAAAGCTATTGTTCTGGTTCCTGACATCAGATGGATCTATATGATAGAAAACTGGCAAAACATAATATTGTTCATCTTGTGTGTGACGGTCCATGATGATCACAAGTTCATTGAGGCACCATTTTGAGGAAGCATAATCTTGAGAGAGTACAACTATGGATGATTTTGATTCTTGGATTGCTTTCGGTAGTTCTGATCGAATTTCCTTCCCTGATCGAATCCCTCCGTCGTCAAGAAACACCAGATATCCTGCTCCATCCAACTCTCTCTTGAGGTGATCAATGAAAGTATATCGTGTATCCGGACCCCTGAAACTCAAGAATATATCATAATGATGGCATGGAGACGTTGAAGTGGAGGCTCCTTGTTCTGCTGGGTTGTTCTTTTGCTTCTTCGGGCTGCGCTCCATTGTGTAAAATGGACTACGTACTGATATAGTGATGCTTATTCTTGTATCTACAAAGAACCCGATGCACCAAACAATTAATGCAATAAACCAAGTTGTAGGAAACAAAATTTGGTAACATCAATTTGAAAATGTTGTTTAGAGTAAGTAAAGTTTCCGACAAAAAAAGAGAGTAAGCAAAGCCCATAGAAGGGGCAGAATATAGATGATAAAAAAATCTGCTTATATTCTTCTTTCGCTTCTTTTTTTGATTAATTAATTAATGATAAATTCCAATTAATTATTAAAGGTCTCCACAGATATTTTGTATTAGCTAGTGATCGATGTATCTTAGCATCTAACAAATCTGTAGCATGTTCATCTTGTTCTAGAGATAAGTTTTGATGGGTATTTGGTGATGAGTGAAATTAACATTACTCTGAATCGATTTGGTAGATCCAATTTCTGGAACAGGCTCTGTATATTTCTTTTGCCCAGGAAAAAGAAACATAAGCTAGCTTGCTACTATATAGTGACTCTGCAACTAATTCTGATTTCTTCCAACCTTCAATAAATTATTGGGAGAGGAAGATGAAATATATATACAAACAGCAAAATTAAATTACCTGGCCCAACAAAGACAATAAATGATTGATCTGCAGATAGTCTTGTGCTCCACAGCGGTAAGCACCATGAGGCAGTCCCTTTGACTCGATGATACACAAAGACTTGGTGGTCGGAGGTCAGCCATATATACAACAAGAGCCGCTGTTCAAGAATGATAAATGAAAGTGTAGTAGTTCTCTCTACCTTCGAAGAAAGTGCCAGGGAGATGGCCAATTAAATACTAAAAACTATATACAACATACCCAAACGGAGAAGGCCGGTGTCATGTCATGTGATTGGACTTGTTTAATGTTAAAAAAGTTTAATATGACAAATTTATCTTTAATGTGGCTTACTTCATTTATTAATTAAGATGTATTAGTGTATTATTTTATTCAAGAACAGACCACCTTGGATTCTCCTTAGGGGTTAGCAAATTTACCGAGCCGACCGTGCCGAGCCGATACCGTGGTTAAACCGACGGTATCGGTTCGAAAAATGGTCAAGCGCACCAGCCACCCCCCTGTTTGTACCGTGCCGATCGAACCGCCTGGTTGAGTCGGTCGAGAGCGTTTCGAGCCGACGGTACTCGGCACAGGCCGATACCGCCAGGCCCAACACCCCCAAAACTCACAGGCCCCCCAACCCAACCCCCTAATACCAAACCCAATAGCCCAACCAACATCCACCCAACCCAATGACCCAAACACAGAAATTAAAACCCTAGAAACACTACTAACTAACTCACACTCACACACCATTTTCACAAACTCTCGCCGCTCTCTCTCTTTCTCTCAACTCTTAGATCGCATCGTACCCTCCCTCCTTCCTCTCCGTCTCAGACTCTCTCTCTCCACTACGGTCGGCGCCGGCCTGTGCTTGAGTTCTCTTCTCTTCCACCCTCCCTCGACCTTCTTGACTCTCGGGCTTGAGTTCTCTTTCGATTCGATGCCTGAGAGTCACAAACCCTAATCCCCAAATCAAAACAAAAAAACCCCAAATTACTATAACCCTAAGGCTCTCTGCACCCAATCGAAGCTCGTATTCGTTAAATACTCGAGTCTCAACCCTTTATTCCCAGATTCCCTTCACTTTCTCGAAAATGGAAACCCCAATTCCCTAATTCGAAACCCAATTCCCCAATTTGAAACCCTAATTCCCCAACTCGAAACCCTAATTCTCAAAATCAAAGCAAACAATCCCCCAAAACTAGAACCCTAATACTCCCAGGAGTCAATCAAAGCTCGAATTCATTAAGGTATGCATGTCTGATATCCTTTCCTTCAGATTCACCATATAATTATGCTCTTTTATTTTAGTTAAAGCATATTGGTTTCTGTTTGTGTGTGACTCAGCGACTATGTGTGTTGAAGCTCAAATTTATAATTAATTGCTTATTGGTTTCTCTCTGTGTGTGTGTTCATTTGGAAATTGGAATTCGTTGATGCTTATTGTGTGGTTTCTATCTTTGTGTGTAGATGGTGAAGATTGGACACGCTGGACACACCGAGTCTGTAGCAGAAAGCTCTGCCGTGCCTGCAAGTGAGGAAGCAGCCGCAGGTGGGATGGATGTTGATTGTCCACCATCATCTCAGCCTCCTCAAGGACTTCAACTTGCACCAATGCTTGCACCCCCATTGCCACCACAACCACCACCAAGTGGAGCAGCACCAATGCAGGAATTAGGAGGAACAGCTGAAGGGAAGATGATTGTACCAGTGACAATATTGGATTAGAGCAGGAATTACAGATTATAAGAGTGAATTGGATATTGATGAACCTGCATCCAATGTAGACAGACTTGAGAAAGGTATTGTTGTAGTCCATCTTATGTTTTTTTTATACTTTTTTCCATCTACTCTTCTAATATTAATTACTACTGACTGCTGTTTATTTTAGAAATGGGTGACCTGCTGCTTCAAGAAAATACAATTGAAGTCTGAAATCAGTGGTGGATTGGTGGGTTTTTTTGTTAGTCTTTGCCTCTTGTTAACTCACTGTTCTTATGCTTTTTTTTCTCTTTAATTCTGATATCTGTATTGTCTTAAATTCCATTTCATTCTCAGGTCTTGCTGCTGTGGATGGAAAGGATCTTGGATGAGGAGTTGAAGTTCAAGACTATGATCTAATTTTAATGTATTTCTGATTTCTGATATTTGGTTCTGTAATTGTAACTTGTTGTCGTTTTTCCTACTGGTTGCTGGATTTGGATATTATTAACAGTTTGCAATTTTGCATGCTTGCTGGTTTGTATTGGATTAAGGATTTGGTTTTGGTTATGTATGTCAAACATGTGAAATTCTGAAAGTTTTTTAGTTCTGGCTTAGTCATATTGTCGGCATCGGTAGGGCTAAAATCCTACCGTGCTGACGTCGGTACTGATCGGCACCATGCCGATCGGCATTGAAGGGTAAATGGCTCGGCGTCGGTCGGAAATTAGGTATGTCGGAAAAGTCATACCGATTCACATTTCGGCACGGTATGTGCCGAACCGACGTTTTGCTCAGCCCTAATTCTCCCACTCACTTACTGCTTCTCCGCTTCTTCATTTTCCTGTTTTCTCTTCTCATCGCAGTATTCTACTTTTCTTTGGTCGATGTCTCTTGGCATCCATTACCAATAATACGAAACACAACAGTTGTAAGTTTCCGGTCATGCAAAATAGACAATCTAAATGCAACAAATGCACAGCGAAAACCCGGAAACACATGAAGGATCCAAGTGAAGCAACTAAACCGAACAACAAAATCGATCATACCTGAAACGGTTAGGATCTTTCACCTAACTGAAGAACCGAATCAGCTAGAGCCGGAAGAATATCCTGCTCCTCTACGGTATCCACACGAACCGTCAATCACAGGCCGGAATCGTCTCACGATCTCCAACCCCGAGCACTCCCAAACCGTGGTGCTAGCTACGAATTTCCGGGAGCTATATGTGGTGTTTATAGTATCTCTTTCTTTCACAAAGAAGAGAGGAAGATGTGTGTGTGTTTCTTGCTCTGAAAAACTCAGAATTCAGAATGCAAGAGAGAGTGAGAAGGGTCAAGAGTGATCTGATTACTCTACCCCCAATTAGTGCTAAGAGACAATGAGATAATGGCCAATATAATGGCCCATTATCTTTTATGATTATGTCTCCACATAACCATGTCTCCACTAATGTACAAACACTCATCACAGCACTAATTTGGTCCAATAATTCTGTCAACAACTGAACCAAACCAGCCCAAAACAACCCTGGTCCAACCATGGCCCAACCACTGTCCAACCATGGTCCAACCACGGTTCCACCACCTGCTCGAATCAACGATTCTATGTGTGTGACCCTGTAGGCACTTGTAACGTTCGGCAATAATTGTAAAATCTCATTTTATAATTATAAGCAAAGAGCGGCGTTTAGCAACACATCATTGCTACCCGAACGACAAGATCAGTACTAATTCTATATGCCTCGGAACATGTCATCGTCCTTTCGTCCCATTATCTAGATTAAACCGAGACATGGAAAACGTCAATCTCGTATATGTTTAATCTTAGTTTCTTGATCCCCGAGTTAACTGTGTAAAACGGATACTCATGATATCACCATATCATATAATCCGAGCATGGCCATGCATTTAACAGTTCAACTCTATCAAGAAGCCCATCTGATAATATACCCGTTGTATGGGTCGAACGAATCCCATCTTGATCAATCAAAACCCACTACACATTTATCATATACCCAATGATTACCCTTAAGACCACCCAGTTACGGATGACTAGGAATAATATCAAAGTATACGACTCATATGCTGGGAACCTTGATGATCTCAGGTCTAAGGACAATACATATAAGAACCACTAATGACAATCATATAACGTTCCATGTAGGGTTCTTATGTGGGTCGGTCCAGTCCACAAGTTCTCCAACTTGTACCCGTATGTAGAATTCGTATCTCATACAATTCTTAACATACGCTAGTCTTAATTTATTATTACAACTCATCCATAATAATAATCGATTAGGGATATTTAAGAATACAAAATATTCTAGGTTTATAAATATGTGCAAGCAATTATCTCATAATCATATTTATTGGAATAACCTCAATGTATATACATGACTACAATCATCCATTGATTGGCTTTTGGGCATATTACTAACAATCTCCCACTTGCACTAAAGCCAATCAACCATGTATCTAATACTAATGGATGCGCAATGACCATCATGCTTCTGCTGCGTGAGTGGCTTCGTCAAGGGATCTGCTACATTGTTCTCGGAAGGAACTCTGCACAGCCTGACGTCGCCTCTATCTATGATCTCTCTAATAAGATGATAGTGTCGGAGTATATGTTTGGATCTCTGGTGGTATCTAGGCTCTTGAGCCTGTGCGATTGTGCCATTATTGTCACAATAGAGCTCAATCGGACTCTCAATACTAGGAACCACCCCAAGTTCAGTTACGAACTTCTTAATCCAAACAGCCTCTTTCGCCGCATCTGAGGTAGCAATGTACTCAGCCTCGGTTGTAGAGTCTACAACTGTCTCTTGCTTAGAACTCTTCCAGCATACAGCACCACCTCCAAGACAAAACACATAACCTTATTGCGATCTGAAGTCATCCCTGTCTGTTTGGAAGCTAGCATCTGTGTAACCCTTTACAACAAGCTCATCAAACGCTTCCATACACAAGGAATGCATCCTTAGTCCTTCTCAAGTACTTAAGGATGTTCTTAACTGCTGTCTAGTGACTCTCACCGGGATCAGCTTGGTATCTGCTTGTGACACTCAAAGCATAAGCGACATCCGGTCAAGTACATAACATGGCATACATGATAGATCCTATTACCGAAGCATAAGGGATCTTACTCATCCGCTCCCTCTCCTTAGTCGTACTAGGACATTGATTCTTAGAGAGAGATACGCCATGTGACATGGGCAAGAATCCTTTCTTGGAATCTTGCATGCTAAACCTCTTTAGCACCTTGTCAATATACGTACTCTGACTTAGCCTGAGAAGCCTTTTGGATCTATCTCTATAGATCTTTAATGCCTAACACATAGGCTGCTTCTCCTAAGTCCTTCATTGAGAAATTTTTTCCTAAATAAGTCTTTATAGACTGTAGTGTCGGAATGTCATTCCCAATGAGTAGAATGTCGTGAACATACAACAACAAGAAAACAACAGTGCTCCCACTAACCTTCTTGTAAACACATGGCTCATCTTTATTTTTAATGAAACCAAACTCTTTGATTACTTCATTAAAACGAAGATTCCAACTCCTAGAAGCTTGCTTTAATCCATAAATGGACCTTTGTAACTTGCATACCATATTAGCATTTTCTGGATCAACAAAACCTTCAGGTTGTGTCATGTACACATCCTCTTGAAGATTTCCATTAAGGAAAGTGGTTTTGACATCCATTTGCCATATCTCGTAATCATGGTATACTGCTATAGCCAATAGAATCCGAATGGATTTAACCATGGACACTGGTGAGAAAGTTTCATCATAGTCAATACCATGAACTTGTTTGAAACCTTTCGCGACCAATCGCCCTTTAAAGGTAATCACATTACCATCCATGTCGGTCTTTTTCTTAAAGACCCATTTGTACCCTATGGGTTTTACCCCTTCAGGTAGATCAACCAAGGTCCATACCTTGTTTTCATACATGGATTCCATTTCCGAATTCATGGCTTCTAGCCACTTCTTAGAGTCCGGACCCGTAATGGCCTGCTGATAGGAAGTGGGCTCATCCTCATCTATGAGCATCACATCTCCAGTATGAGTCATAAGAAATCCATATCTCTCAGGCTCATACCGTATCCTATCCGACCTACGTGGTCCATGTGTTATAGGTACAGGATTCTCATCCACAACATCTTGTGGTTCCTGTCCTTGTTCCATCTCAGCCTCTAGATCTTGAACTTCTTCGAGTTCTATTTTTCTCCCACTGATTCCTCCAGAAATAAATTCTCTTTCTAGAAAAATAGCAGTCCGAGCAACAAACACTTTGTGGTCGGTGGGATAATAGAAGTAATACCCTTTTGTTTCCTTAGGGTATCCTACAAAGAGGCACTTGTCGGATTTAGGGCCGAGTTTATCTGATGTTTCACGTCTCACGTAAGCCTCACAGCCCCAAATTCTCATAAAAGACAAATTGGGACGCTTCCCGGTCCATATCTCATATGGTGTCTTTTCAACCTATTTAGATGGAACACGGTTAAGTGTAAATGCAGCACTCAATAATGCATGTCCCCATTTACTTCTTCCTTCCAGTCGAACTGAGTAGTATCTTGCTTGGTACAGGTTGTTCCAAGATAAGGAGGAAAGTCTATGTGGTAAGGTAACTCCGCATGGACCACCTCAATCGACACTATGATATGGTGTAACGAAATCTACTAGAAGAAATTCTCGGCTTAAGTATTCACCTCCTCGATCAGATCGAAGCATTTTAATATTTTTATCGAGTTGATTCTGTACTTCATTCTTGAACTCTTTAAACTTTTCAAAGGATTCTGACTTGTGTCTCATAAGATACACATAGCCATATCTACTGTAATCATCAGTAAATGTAATGAAGTATTGAAAACCACCTCTAGCCTGTGTAGACATAAGTCCGCATACATCAGAATGTATTAGACCTAACAAGTCCGAAGCTCTCTCACCTTTACCGGCAAAAGGAGCCTTTGTCATTTTGCCTAATAAACATGACTCACATGTCTCATACGATTCAAAATCAAATGAGTCTAGAATTCCATCTTTATGGAGTTTAGCAATACGAGTCTCGTTTATATGGCCCAAATGACAATGCCAAAGGTAGGTTTTATTAAAATCGTTCATTCTAACCTTCTTCGTATTAACGTTATAGATTGGCACTTCTAGGTTTAGAACATACAAACCATTGCTCAAATATGCACCACCATAATAAATATCATTGAAATAAATAGAACAACATTTGTTCTTTATTACAAATGAAAAGCCTTTCTTGTCCAGACAAGAAACAGAAATCAAATTCCTGCTTATAGTAGGTACATAATAGCAATCATCAAGTTCCAAAACCAAACCACTCAGTAAAGATAGATAATAAGTCCCTACGGCTAATGCAGCAACCCTTGCTCCATTTCCAACGCGTAGGTCTATCTCACCCTTTGCCAATCTCCTACTCTTTCTTAGTTCCTGCACATTTACACAAATGTGAGAACCACATCCAGTATCTAATACCCATGATGTAGAGATAGAGATATTAGCTTCTATAACGAAAATACCTGAAGTAGAAGTCTTACTTCCCTTCTTCTTCTTTACCTCTTCAAGGTAAACAGGGCAGTTATGCTTCCAATGGCCCGGTTTGTTGCAATGGAAACAATGTCCTTCCTTTGCAATACCACCCTTGGGTTTCAGCACGTGGTCACAAGAAGATGCACATGCACCAAACTTTTTGGCACATTTCTTCTTCTTGTTGAACTTTGCTTTACCCTTTCCTTTGCCTTTTCCAATCATCAAAATGTTGGATTTGTTTGCCCTCATTTGTTGCTCAGATGTTCCCAACATGTTAAGCAACTCAGACAACGATTT